>VWZG01000077.1:298327-348327 GCA_013396735.1 Grallaria varia | reverse complement strand
GTTTGGGGTAAAAGCTCAGCTTCTGAAGACGACCATGCTCTACCCAACTGAACTAACCTCAGGGTCTTGAGCTGCCAACGGCTCTGAGGAGAGTTCATCCTCTATGGAGATGGAATCACCCTATGCTGCCAACACGCTCTGGTCATGCAGGGTGACAGAAGGGACCAGCCCTGCTGGGAAATGGGCAAATTTGGCCCTAGTGCCTTCCAGCCAACGAGGACTAAACAATGACAAAGGGGATGAGGGACACGGTGCCATGTTTGACAGTAACAGACGGGGAGGTGCCTGGTTGCTGCAGCAACAAGGCTGAGCTTTTGGGAAGATGCCTTTTTCTTTCTCTTTTCACCTGCCAATCTTCCCCCCACGTCAGCACTCTGCCACTGTGGGAGACGAGCAGTGACATTTACACTCCCACTAACAAGCTGGTTTGGTGATGGGCAGCTCTGCAGGAGAGCATCTGGTGTCACAGAGCTGGAGCAGAGAGGAGGGGAGGGTCCTCTCAAGCAGATAGCATAATTTGGGACTGTTTATTATTATAAGCGTTATTAGAACAGGATCATGCATGGAAACAGCAGGCAAATCCTCAGTGGGCATGCAGGGCTTCCAACACTTTGTGTGGGTCTGGTTCTGCAGCTGATGGGAGCAACGAGATGTCACTCCTGCCCAAAGAGCATCCCTGCATGTCCTGCTGTGAGAGGGAAGGAAACAAAAAGCAAAGGAAAAGGAGGATGAGCAAGAAGTCGAGCAACACCATGGGAGCAATTTCACTTCTCAGCCTGGCTTGTGGTAGCAGGCTGTGTCATCAGTCGTGTTCCCGTGGTTCAGTGTTCCTCAGTGTCCTGTGAAGCTGCCCATGTCTTTGACTCCTTGGGAGAAGCCTTATTATGGTAGCAGAGGTGAAACTCAGGTGGCTCTCTCCTTCCCAGCAGGTTTGTCCACTGCTGTGCCTCACAATGCTTTCCTTTGCCTTTTGGATAAGACAACTTTCAGTTCACCCAGATTGCCCCAGTAATAATAGTAATAGTAGTAATAAGAGTAGTAATAATAATAATAATACTCCAAAGTAAATGGAAGAAAGCTACAACAGCCCCAAAATGCATTGTAGCAGTAGAAGAAACTGCTTTGGGTCACCTCCTCTCTCTGACTGGTAATTTTTGCAGTTGGTATCAGGACAACAGTAGTAATTAAGAACCAGAAGCCTTTCCCAGCTGCCAATAATAGTAATAGTAGTAATAAGCTGAGAAGATGCCCTGTTGGGCCATGACCTCCCCCAGCTGGGGGTGGACATAAGGATCGTGGCCAATAAAACCTGGAATTTATGTATTCCTGTGCCCAACAGAGCCAAGGAAGACAGATTTCCTAAGGGTCTGTGGCTGCAAGTCAAAGGCCCCTGTGGAGTCTCTGTTGCCTTGTACGGATGGCACTGATACAGTTATTTGAGTGAGGGTATCAGTAGGTTTTCTCTCCTCTACACTGTCATTCTTTTTCACAAAGATTGGAGGTCACTGATATCTTGGAGGTCTCCAACCTTTTGTTAAGTCAAGACAAAAGTATAGCCTGAAAATTCTTAGTAATACGCAGGCAAACAGGCTGCTCCACCTCCATTCCTGTCCCCATTCTTCCCTCCAAGAAGAGAGCATGTGCTAATCAGACACATTTCATGAAGGAGCCAGGCTAAAAAGATTGGGATGTCAAGGATGGCAGCCCACCTGTATTGCCTTTGTCCCTCCCTGAGCCCGGTGCAGCCCCTTCAGACTGAATTTGAAACAGCAAAGTACCTGATGTGTTGCAATCCGGTTTCCTCAGAGTAATTGCTCTGCATTTCTATATTTTCTCTAAAAAATTGTATGCATTTCCCAGCTGGTGCTTAAAAGTCTGCCCAATAATCTGCAGAGAAGAGACAACTGAAAAAACATACAGTCAAGCCTGGAGGAAAAAATACATGTAGGCAGATTAGAAAAGACCAGACAAATAATCCTGCAAATACTGAAACTGCAAAAAATAAGAGGATATATCCAGAAAACTCTCATTACAGAGAGCACACGAGAAGCATTGACAAGATTACAAATTGACCAGTGTATGAAGGTTATACAAGGGAGAAACCCAACCTTCCTGCCAGCAGTGACCGTCACATCTGCAGCGGCGCAAAGCACGCGGTGACAGCAGGAGATCTCCTGTCAAAGTGATGTCAATCAGCAAAGCACGGCAAATGGGATCACTGGTGGAGTTTTTTTCAGCAATCGAAACTCTGCAGGAGTGGCCCCACACCAACCTCAGCATCTTTCAGCAGAGGGTTCAGGACGGAAAGTTGCTCCCCACGATCCTGGACTCCATAGTAAGAGCTCCAGCTGGGTGGAAGCTTGGCAGCTCAAATGGGTAGTGGGCCAGATGAAGGAGAAAGAGAAAAAGAAATATCTTTTTAGCATTCTTGACTGGAACTCTCTTTTCTTCTAATTAAAAAAAAATATTAAAATTACATTCTCTTCTCTTACAGGAGGGCTTTTTAACTTTGAAAACTGAAATATTTTCATGCTTTCAGGGTTAATTTTTTTGCCATCAGACCCTAATACAGAAAAAGACAGAATCCTTTTCCAATCCTTGCCTGAAGGACGGGGCTGCTGCCAGGCAGACTGCTCTTGTATAGGAACCTTCCATGCTCATGTTGGTATTCCATTTTGGACCTTTTTGACATGACTCCAATATACTTTTCTGCTTCCCAAATCCTCACCCTTCCCCAAAACTGTGGGTTGCTTATTGTAAAACCTGCCAAGCAAAGGAAGTGAATCAACTGTCCTACAAGGGCAAGGAACAGGCTGTGCCACCCACTGGTCCACGTGTCCATGGAGTAGCACAGAAGAACACCAAGAACTGCACAGAGGCTCCAATTACCATCTGGAGACACTTCTACAAGCATTGATTTTATTCCCTCAGTGTGTGGCTACATCTCAAATGAGCCATATGCAATTTTCTTCCCACATTCAGGGAGCAAGGCTGGCGATGCTGGTCAGACTCTGGTCACTCCAACAGATTTGCACTGACCTGCTGTGCTGGCCCTGGGGAATCTCTACCAGCAAACAGGTATCCAGTCAGAGTTGCAGAGCAGCAGCAATCGTGGAGCAAGGGACCTCTGGTTGCACTGTAGAGAAAGCCTGTCCTGCAAACAAGAGCCTTGCACATGGAACTGAGCCAATTTTGGGGTCCTGTTGCTGTCCAGATCATCCCCAACTCAACCCGGTCAACATGGAGAAGGTTTTGAAAGCTGCACCGGGTGACATCACTTGGTTTCTCTCGCAGTGAAACGAGTCTTTCTGATATTTTCCTCTTCCCCAGAGAGCTGTGACGATTCATTAGGCAATTGTAAAATCAGAATGTAGCTGCTGACTGTGAGTTGTGGCCCATTAATAGCCCTATTTATTGCCAACCACATAATTAGCTTAGACATGCATCAGCAGGACTTGATTGCATATGAAATAACTGCCTTATTACATGGAAATCAAATGAGTTTCTGAGGACAGCTCAGGTGTCACCTTAACCCCAATATTGAAAAGGAAAAGAAAAAAAAAAAGAAAAAGCCCAGCCATTTTGATGTGTTGCTCAGCAACAGAATTTGCGGGGGAAACAATCTAGGAATGAAGGAATGAGCATTTCCAAGAGAACAGGTTATTTCAGGCGAGACATCAGGAATGAGCAAATGTCACAGAGGAGGAAAACTTTAGTTTTTTTCCCTCCTTTAATCAATAATTCAAACTAGACATTTTGGGCAAAATAAGCATTTAAGTTAGCTGATTGAGAAACAGAGATCCCAAACCTTTACAAAGTGTCACATTGCTGAAGAAATGTTTATTTGTTTGTGTGAAGGAAACATTAGGTTTACTAGACACTGAATTAAAAATTTAAAGCTGCTCTTAGAAATGTCACTTGTTCATTTAAAGAGGAAGATGATGTAATGCCAACATTGCTATATTGTGCAGCATCCCTCCCAGAGCAATTGCATATTAATTTTGTTGTTCTCCTTCCCACGTGCCCTCCCCCCCTGCCCCTTCTCCTTTCTCTTCCAGGACAAGACGAGCGCGCTGAGTCTCAGCAATGTGGCGGGGGTTTTCTATATCCTCATCGGAGGGCTCGGACTGGCCATGCTGGTTGCCTTAGTCGAGTTTTGTTACAAGTCCAGAAGTGAATCAAAGCGGATGAAGGTGGCAACCCATTCCACGGCCTTTCACACCTTCTCTCTGATCCTACCCCGGCTCCAAAGCTGCCTTCAGAGACGGATGCAGCGCAGACCATGGGTGGAAAGCCAAGACATAGGGACACCGGAGTGACAGTGTCACTCAGCTTGCCAGAAAGGAATAGGAGCATCAGAGGAAGCTAAAAGAGGGTCAAGTGGGCTGTAGTGGGGAGCTGATGCAAGATCAGACACGTGGCATAATGTTAATTTAAAATCCAGATAGAGAGCAAATTCATAGCACAAATGGTAACCAGGAACAAGTTGAAATTCCTTAAAATTAACACAAGCAGACTGTGGCAGTGTGTGTGCAGGCTGGGTGAAGTGTGCTGGGGTTGGTGTGATACAGCCGTTACTGCAATAGGGAAAAATCCCCAAGCCCAAGCAGTTATCAACAAGATAAAACTGGGGGAGCACAGTAATGAATCACATCCTGTTGTTCCCTTTGCTGGCACCCTGCTGGCACCATTTCCAGGCTGACAACAGCAATATATGCTCAGAGCATTGTTGCCCTGGAATGGGTGATGGGGGCCTCCAAATTCAGAATTATTGGTCCTCTTGGAGAGAAATTGGCCTCCAGTGCCTGCTGGTGGCAGTGGTTTTTTTTAACTTCACCCTGTCATGGTCTTCCTGAAGTGTACTTCCTATAGCCCAGGAGATTTGTTTCAGCCCTAAATTCTGGTGTGCCTAAATTTCAGTGTCACGTCGAGAGTGGATTAGATTTGAGAGCCTTGGGGATACACATTTAATGCATCTTCTGTAGCAAAGACAATGCCTTATACAGATACCATGGTGTACAAGGAGGCAGAGGGATATGTAACACATCCCTTTTCTTTCTCACCTTGACCTCTCCCATGAGCATGGAATTCAGTCTGAGTTTATGAAGGATGCAGTATGTTTCAAAAACTCCAGACAGATTTTTACTTTACTGAAACTCACCTGGAATCAAAAGGAGAATAAGCAACCATTTCCTTGGGGCTTATGTCACCATTTCACAACATGCTTAATGTTTTGGCAGCAATAACATTTCTAATGCACTGAAAATGTGCGACAGCTCCTTTCCCCTTGAGGTTCAGAAAATTCTACAGGGTAAGATAATGCGAGCAATTAATGTCCCTGGAAATGCAAATAATTAAATTATAATTTCTGCCTACACTGTAAAGCTGGGCACGGCACAAATACACAGTGAAAGTGTGTCAGAGTGCAATAGCTCCATAGTTTTAGTCTTAAGGAGATTCTGCCCTGCTGCTGCTGACTTCCCTGTGTCCTTGAAATGACCCACTGACTCACGTCACTGTCAGCCTGTGGTGCTCCTGCCATGTTGAAACCAGCCCCTATGGGAAGGAATCAATGTTCCCAATGTTAACTTCTGCTCTTGGCTTGTCCCTTTGGCTGGCTCCCAACATCGGTGGTTGCCCCATAAAGCCGGTCAGCAGAGCCCAGGTTCTCTCTGAGGTTTGGCCCAGATACCTTTGTGAATCCAACCTCTCCTCAGCAAGCCCTTACATATTCCCTGTGGGACTTGCAGACCCCATCAGACCAGGAGGCTGTTCCAGCCCCAGCGAAGCAATAAGTTGACTGGTTTTGAGCATTTTTGAGCTGTTTTGTTTCAAATTCATCTGTTATGGATGATTCTTCACCTGAATATCCCAAACCAGAAAGAATGATGCTCTTGGAGATGGCTTGAATGCAAAGAAATCAAACTGAATTCGTCTTTTAGCTTAATTGTTATGCACAGGTGTTTTCCTTAGATCTCTGAAAGAAAATGCTTTGGATGGTATCTGGAACAGGAAGATGAGCTTTGGTTTCCTGAATTAGGTTTGCATTTCCTAGTTGCCTCACTCATCAGTATAGACAAAAACATAGGCACATGCTCAACTTCTCACATGAAGAAAGTTTAACATATGCTTGGAATGAGTCAGAGTCCACCCTGCAGAAGAGGCCTGCAGTAGTAATAGCATCTCTATGGGGGAAGTGTTTATTATACCTCTGCTCGGATCCAGGATCACTGTTCCTGTGTTGTAGAGTTTGAATAGTTTTTGCATATGCTTTATACCCCAAAATACTGCTGAAACATTCAGTTGTGCGTGTAGAAGAGGTGCAAAGTAACAGAGCAGATGCAGTGGGGACATGCAGAAAGTGAGAGTCTGAATGGAGGCAGGGAGGGAGAGAACAGTGACAGAAGGACAACACTGGTTAATGTTGTAATTTCTCCAACATTGCTAAGGACAGGGGGAGACCCCCCCGTCTTTCCTAAAAAGGGTTTTTGTTTAATCCCACAGCAATCAATCAACGAAGCCATACGGACATCAACCCTTCCCAGGCCGGCTGCAGCAGGAGGCAGTGGAGAAAATGGACGTGTGGTCAGCCACGATTTCCCCAAATCCATGCAGACGATCCCATGCATGAGCCACAGCACTGGCATGTCCCTGGGAGCTACGGGATTATAATTGGCCTTTTGACCCATTGCCTGGGTGAGAGCAGGGACAGCCCAACTCCACCCCTCCAGAGCCAAAAACCATACCCAACACCAACAAGACAAACGATGATGACAGAAGGGACAATTGGATGGATCTTCTCAAGGAAATCAAATCTGTTTCCCTTTTTATTTGCAAACAGATCCACCGGCAGGAGAACAGAAACAGGTCTGTACTGCAATAAGGAGAGTGTAATGGGATTTAACAGACTCGTGAACCGTCCCTGATCAAAGAACCACTGGAACACTAATGAGGACTATGCCATTTTGTTTTAACTTGGTTGTTAATAAGTCTTAGTGTGTGCAATATATATATTTTTTCTTACTAATTCCTGTGGTGTCAGGGTAACATCAGCCCTTTTCCCCCTTCCCTGCTCAGTCCTTCGATCTGGTTTAGTTTGGGATGCAAACCACAATGTCTGAGCTACTAACGGCAAAAAAGAAACACCGTCACATGGCAAGTTGACCTCCCTGCAGGGCATCATCACTGCCCCCTTTTGTCCATCGTGGTTCTGCCTTTGTTGTTCTGTGGTGAACTCGGGCAGTGGAGTTATCGCAATGAGGCAGACAGAGCTGTTACCCGCTCTCCCTGGAGCAGGAGGGACTTGATGCAAGAAGGAACCTGAACAAAAACGTGAGGCTGTTTTACAGGGGGCAAAGTCACGGGTGAGTTTGGAAGCCCCAGGTAACCTGAGGGCAAAGAAGAAATTCTTCCAGAGATCGTCAGTGGTGGTTCAAGGGAAGAATCGTGCGCCTGGAGCGGAGACCATCATGCATGGCAGACTGGAGCAGATGTTGGTCTAAGATCATGGTTGGCTGCTGTTTATGCAAGAGGGAAAGTAAATGTGGTTTCCCCTCATGTGCGACGCTCCTGCCGAGGTTATTGGGGGCTAATAAGCAACTGTGAACCATTTCTTCATTGCTTAGCTTCTGTGTGTGCTCCCTTTTTGGTGGTCACATAAGGGAACCACCTTGAGCTGGGAATAGACCATCTCAAGACATCCAGTTCTAGATGGCTGCCTATTAACCAGTACAACATGCTAGAAGTCATGGGGCTGCAATGGGAATATCCTTGCCTTTCTGCTCTGAAATTCCTTTATGGCCATTTTTTCTAACTGAGAGGAACATTTTGTAGATAGTTGGCCAGAATGGATTCCTGGAAGGAGCTGCTGAAGCAAACCAAGGAGGAGATCCTACAAGAGCTTCATCCAAGCAACCATGACTTCCAACAGCATCAGGGCTGGTCAGACTCAACCTCCCTGTCAAGTTGTGGCCTGTCTGGATACAAAGCCAACAGTAGCAGATTCCCACTCCTGTGTCTTTAGAGAGTGGGAAGCATCCATAAGCCAGGAGAGCTGGTTGCTGACCCCAAACTCGGTGTTGCAGAAACCCACAGTGCCAGACAGGCAGCTGGGAGTCCAGTCACAGGCACGGAGATCCAGGGGGCAAGGATGGTTTTCCAGAACTGCACAAAAGGTTCATTCTGTGAATCTCTGGCATGGACAGACAAATGCTTTCTACCCTGGTGGGCCTGAGACACCCCCCCAGAAGTGAAGGATTGCCAGGAGAGCATCTGGAGAGGGAGAAACTATATGGGCCACGAACCACAGTGAACCCACTTAGCCTTCTTCCATCTCACATGCCCATCACTGATGGCAAATTAAGTTCAAAGGTTCTCACAGAGCCCAACAAATACCTGTCTGGGGGCTGAGCTGCTATTGGAGCATTCTGAGCTGCTTTTTCTCATTTTTTTATTGTCTCCTCTTTTTCTTTTTTTTTTCCCCCCTCTTTATTTTTCTGCAACATAGCAAGTGAGGAGAAGTAAAAGGGAGACAGGTGAAGAGAAAATGATGCAGGCAAATGACTGGCACAGGTCTATGAGGAGAATCTGGAAGTACAGCTGGAAGTTGTATGAATACCAGTTTCCATTAGTGTACAAATGTGCACAGCAATACATTTACCACCTTTAACACCAGCCTGGTCTGCAGCATCTGTTCCACTTGCCCACTTCTCATGCAACACTTTGGAGACCAGCAAGTCAGAGTCAAGGTCCTACGCCTGGGCACAACATGCCTTGTGCCAATACATTTTCCTCTCTCCACCACTGAGAACCATTGTGATCTTCATCTCTCATCACTCTGAACGTGAACTCTGTTGTCAGCCACTCCAAACACCACTTCAGGATGCTTTCTGTTGTTTATCATTATTTTTAACCCGCTTTTCTTGATTTTAACTTCAGATTTGTGTAAGAGCTAGCACAGTGGAGGCGTCCCACAGGCTAGGCTGTGTCCATGCCCAGAGCCCTCGGATGAATCTCCTGACTCAGCCGTGTCCTGGACCTTTCCATGATGGTGCACCAGTGGCTGCTGTGTTGGGAACAGGCTGTTGGGACCCATCAGTGCCCCGTCCTCCTCCAAAAACAGGACCACGTGGCAGCAGGTCACGGCAGTTGGACGGTCTCATGACAGCAGCAGCAGCACAAGGACTGGCCACCTGTGACATAAAGATGTGAGATGCAGCTGTCAAAGGCTTTTGATCAGTGGAGGGGTTAAAAAAAAAAAAAAGATGAATAGGACGTAAGCGTGGAAAATGTAAACTTGTAATATGTATTTTTACTACACTTTTCTTAAAAATAGAGTAATGGTAAAACTCTTAAAGACATTGACATTTTTTTCTCAACAGGATTCCATATTTAACAGTTTTGGCTTTCATTAAATTTTGCTCTTTGGTACCTGGATCTTTTATTTAACAGCTATATTTGTTTTAACTCTCTTTTGTTTTTTCTTTCTTTCTTTTATTTTTTCTTTGGTAGTACTGAAAAGGATTTTGCTTTATCAAATGCAACAGTGTTTTTCTTGTCACATTCTCTTTTTTTCAAGCAACATTTTTATTGGTAATTATTATTTACACAAAAGTGAAACTATCAGCTGGAATTTTAGCACCAATGATCCATGATCTATTTTTCATACCTGTCCATGCCGTTTTGTGCCAGTGCTGGATGTGTGGAAATGAAAATGATGTTACCCCTCAGGCAATATTACCCAACCTGAATCAAAAGAGATTTCTTTGATTATTGCTGTGTCTGACTTGTGAACAGCAGCCAAATAAACTGCTTCAGGTTGAAATTGGGAATCTATCTAATATTTACCCAAAAGTCAGGACACTAAATATTCATTGGGTTCAAAATTAATGATTTTGCTTCGTTTGGAGTCTTGTGGAGTTATTTTTTGAGGAAGGCTATTAGAGAACTTTAGCTTGTTTTTACAGAGAGAGAAGACATGGCCAGCTCAGAGGTAACTCAGAACCAGCACTGGTCCAAAAATTCTCACCAGGATCAGCTTTCCTGGGATCTCCCATGCTGTTTCAGAGGCTTGGACATTTAAGGTGTTTCTCACTCAGTCTTCACACAATTGACCAGCTAAATTCCCCATCCAAAATCCTGTTGAAGGGGGAAAGAGAAGAGGGTTTAAAGGGCCTTGAGCATTCATGCAAATGCTGACAGCTTCTGAGGTAAACTGAACTCATTAAGGTCACGCTTTCATGTAGCACTTGGTGTCACGGGTCTGGAAGGACTTCCTTGCCCATATCCTCATTCTTGTTTATCGGCTGGGAAAGCTGAGACACAGAAGTGTCCTTTGACCAGGCACCCCAGCTCTCCCCTCAGGGTCGTGGTTAGAGATTCAACATCTCCAGCATTCACAAGGCTTTTTTTTACCCACTGGAAAGTTTTAAATATAGACTCGGCAAGGAACAGAAATGATACGTTTTGAAAGGGGCAGTGAATCCTCAGGCTTCAAAAACCAAGAGATTCCCAAGCAATGGGGCCCGAAGGAGAGGTTTCCCATGGGTGGACTATAATGGTCTTCCATAGCTCCTGAGGCATCTGAAGGAGAGGTTTCCCATGGGTGGACTATAATGGTCTTCCATAGCTCCTGAGGCATCTGAAGGAGAGGTTTCCCATGGGTGGACTATAATGGTCTTCCACAGCTCCCGAGGCATCCAGTACTGTGCTGTGTGCTCAGATTCTGTCTCCAAATGCCCTTCTCGCTCAGTGGTTCCCTCCTG
Organism: Grallaria varia; assembly: GCA_013396735.1. NCBI lineage: Eukaryota > Metazoa > Chordata > Aves > Passeriformes > Formicariidae > Grallaria > Grallaria varia. The sequence goes on along the minus strand of VWZG01000077.1, from coordinate 337,564 downwards.
GTTCCCAGTGAGGTTGCAGAAACGCACAAGGAACGTTCCTTTATATCTTCACATAAACAGGACACAATTCCCTCTTAGTGGTAAAAGCAAATAGTCCTTGTAATAAAGTTCCCAGCAAGAATCCATGTTCAGCAGTTGTCGAAGCAGAAAACCACCGAACCTGGAAGTGCAGCAGGTGAGGAACAGACACATCGCTCAGTCCATTCCCTTGCTATCAATTTGTCATCCACTAGTGCTGGGTTTGTGTCTCGCCAACCCACTGCTGGCTGAAACCCCTCCACTCTCATCTCTGCTACCCAGGTAATTAATTAATTAACAGAAACATACAGATATCACTGTGCCATGCACAGCTCTCCACCAGCCCACATGCAAACTCCAGCTCAAAGCATCCAAGACAAAACTGCTTGGGCTCCACGTGCTCCAGCTTCATTACAAAAATGACACTCATTCCAGCTTTCTTCTTACACAGACCTGCTCTGTTTTCTCCAGTCCCTTGCTCCTGATGGTTTAAGTGTATAAGAGGGATAAATTAAGCGTGTAAGGACCTGGAACAGGTTCTCCTAAGCATGGAGGAGTAGCCTGAGACTGATCTCTCCATCAAAATGCTGACTATTCCCACTCTGGGATTCTCCACTCAGCATCACTTTCCATTTCCCTTCTGTCCGTCTCCATCTCTACATCAATCCCACCATCAGCACTGCCAGTTTCTCTTCACCAGGGTCTGGAGTTTGTACATGGTGTTTTCTTACTGGAGACAAGTCTCTATCACCCTGTATCTTTAGAAAGCAAATGAACTTTGGGACAGGGCAGAGATGTGAATCCAGGACGCTGGGAATCACCTCCACTGGGCTGGTACCCGAGGGAACTCACCTGCCTAACCTGTGCAAAGGGACAGCTCTGCCTCCAGAGCAGTGACACTGTAATCCTCACCCCCAGGAGGAATACTGAGAGGTGTAGTCAGCCAGTGTTTGCACATCCCTTTCTCATGCACTAATTGCATAGTACACACACACACAGAGATATATTGAGATACCTTTGACAGCCCAAATTAGCTGTCAAAGCAGCTTCTTATTCCTAAGGATCAATAGGGTATAATGTAACAGCCACAAAGTACGTTCACTGCTCCGCAGGGCTGGTTTAACGTGCTCTCTGGATCCCTTCAGCAGTAATTCCTTCCCTGTTCGAGCTGGCATCAAAATTAATGGCATGTCGTGTTCTGTAAGTCCTGACTTTTTAGATGAAAGGTACATGGTGTTGTTCGCATCAGTATTACAGTGTAATAAATCAATGCTTTCCCATCAGAAGGATTTCAGACGATGTCACGGCTTGCTCTCAGGAACTCAAAAGACAACCAGTCTGCCAGGTTATTGGCCCATAAAAAAAAGGGGGAAAAAATCCAGAAAAACAGGAAAAAGAGGGGGAAACCCCAGCATCTCATTGCTGTATTGTTGGCTGCTTCATGTAGGATGCTGAGGCCAGGGCAGCAATGCCAAAGTTCCTTCAGGACCCACCACACAAGGCTGTGCAGAGCCAAAGGGAGCACATTCCCTGCACCAAGGAGGCCATGGGGCAAAGCCAGCAGAGGCTGGGTGAGGGAACAGAGCCTGGTCTCACTTGATCAAATAGGAGCAGAAACAAAAGCAGAGTTTGCCTTCTGATTGCCAGACTCTAGAACAAACTGCTCCAAATTTCAAAAAAAGCAGCAGGAAAAGGAAAGAGGAACAAAGCCTGGACAGGGTATCCTGCAACCCCCTGGAAGGTGCCCAGGCCATTTTTGTCCCAGGTTCTCTGGTAGCTGCTGCCCATAGTGCAGTTCACTTACTTAGCAACATCTTTACCAAGTAAAACTTAAATTCCCCTGCTCCAGGAGCACATGTGTACAACGGGAAGAGGCTGAACTTGAAAGAGGAGCCGTTTTGTTGCCTCAGATTAGCTCAAACTGCGTGATGAGCTTTCCTCACTGCAAAACCAATGTTGTTAACCTTGAAATCTGCATTATTAATATTTCAACATGAGTCCCATCAGGAGCTGCTGCAAGAGCTCTCCTGGACTCGTGACAGCTCGTCCTGTTTGATTCTAATCATATATGAATGCATGAGTTAAGAAGACATCATTAAAAGTACATTAAGTTTAATTATGCTAGCAGCCACAGACAGTGGGAGCATCAGTTTAATGCAGAATGCATAATTAGATCAGACCTAATCCATTAGATTCATATTTGTTAAAGAAAATGCTCCTCGTCTATAAGTGTCATTACAAAGTGATCCATAAGGTTTGGGGGAATGGCACCATTTTCTGGGGCGACTGCCCTCCCATCCTCTCTCCCCTCCTCCCTGCCCATCACACCTGCACGTGCTGCTGAGCCCTCACTCAACTCATTGAACATCCACTTTGACAAAAGAACACAAAAAACCTGCGCAAGAAGGTCCCCTGCCGTGGCAGCCGAGCCCTGTGGAGGTGCTGTGGTGGTTTAAGGCGTTATGGACCCAGATCTCCTCAGTGAGGATCCAGCCCCATCAGGGCAGTCTGCAGGTGCAGGAGCACACCCAGTCCCAGGTGGGTGTGTGGCCTCCCAACCCCGCTGGGCCAGGGCAGCCCAGAGATGGGCAGGGCTGGTGCCCTTACACAGACTCCAGGCATGTTGGCTGCAGAGTGGCTCGAAACAACTTTCCAAAGAGATTAAAAAAAATTAAAATGCAAAGATAAACCAAAATAACGAAAGCAAAAGGGTTTCAGCTCCTCCTAGGGATGATCCAGCTCTCTTCACTAACACCAGGAGGGCGCTGGCAGGGCCCTGCAGCTGTGACAGCAGGGAAGGTGACACGTCCCTTTTCCCGGCAGCTCAGCATTCCAAACCACCCAGTGCACTGCTCTGCAGAACCACCATCACCAGGGCACGGCCGGGGGTGGCCACCCCCATCTCCACCCCACAGCAGGGTCGCACCACCGATAACTGGTACCAGCAACCCCACGCACCCCCGAGCAGCGTCACCGCAGTAGGGACGACAAATCTGCCGACACCTGAGCCCCAGGTAGCCAGGCTGCTGTGGCTTGGTGGTTCTCAGCTGGACTACAGTGGGTCCTGGAGCCATGGAGGGATTTCGGCAGCACCACCCAGCCCAGAGCCCACAGCAGTGGCATTTCCCAGCTGCCAGGGGCAGTGCAAGGGGTGATGCACCTCACCAGCAAGCTGCAAAAGCACAGTGCCCACTGCGGGGCTCACTGCCAGCCTGCTGGCTCCAGACAGGGCTGGAACCACCCTGAGCCTTCACCTGCCACAGGTTATGTGTTGCAGAGGATTGAATGGACACCACGCCAGGATCAATATGATCAGGTAAATGCCATTTATTGCTAACACAGCAACTCCTAATGTAGTCTTATACTACACACACAGGCGCTACATGCTGCTTCCCAATTGGCTGAACACTAGTTGTCACGCGCCATTGCAAGCAACGTTATTGGTGGGCAGGGGCTGTCCGCGTGAACACGCTCTGCCATCGCCGCCCTTCAGGTTCCTGCTGCAGCATCTAGGAGGGGTTTACTCCAACGTTCTTCTTCCTCGCTGATAACCGCAGCCACATCCTAAAATAACTTTCACATGTCCACCAGTTTCACTGTATCCAGCAAGGCTGGATCGCTCACATGTCCATTTTCTGCAAGAAATTCTCCCGCAGTTGTTCACACCCATCACCCCACAGACAAACTCCGCACGTGAGGAGGGCCTGTGAAAGCCGAGATCCCAGTCCCACCGGGCGGGCAAGGTCCCCTCCGGGCTGCAGACAGAGCAGGATGCAAAAGGGAAGGGGCCGAGGCCACCACGCAGCAGGTGCCTGATGCTGCGAGGGAGCCCAGGAGCAACTGTGACTCAGGAGGGAACCCAAGAGCCCCACCATTGCTCGCTGGCACTCACCACAGGCAGGAGATGCTTAACAGCTCAGCCGAGCCCTCTTACACCTGCCTGAGCGCTGAATGTTATTGCTATGAAAATGTAATGGGCTCTCGCTGCCTCTCCTGTGTGGAGCTGGGTGGGGGCGATGGTTGAGAAGCCACAGCACGGAGGCAACAACCCCCAGGCAGGGCAGAGGGGCAGGATTAAAAGCTTTCTGAAGACACCTTCTGCAGCCAAGGGCCAGCTCCAAACAGACCGTAATTACCAGTTAGACAACAATTCTGAGATTTCCATGAAGTGTTCCGAATAAAGCTGCTGCTAACGTGTGTTTTGAGAGGGCTTTTTTGGTTTGTTTGTTTTGGGTTTCTTATTTTGAGAGCGAGAAATTCCCTTCCAGCCCTTTTTATTCATATTTCATTTTCATCCTTGCTGCCTCCATGCCATCTCCATCCTGCTCATGCAGGAAAGTGGAACACAGGGAGGTTAGTCTATGCCATGAGGTCCGGGATGGAATGGGATGGGGGTCAGCAGCCCAAGGGCCCCCTTCTGCCCCTGTTTTTAAATGCTCTGGGACACCAGAGCCATCCTGCCTACAGGGTCTCTCTCCCAAAGGGGATTTGAGGACCCCATGGCTATTTCCTTGGTCAGAGGTAGTTTCCATGTTCTCTGTTTTTCAGGGATTTATCTGACAACACTCATCAGAGTCTTTAATTCCAATTTATTAAACATGGGGAAAGACTGGCTAAAGGCTGTGATTTTCTTTCCCATTTGTGTGCTGAAGTGAGTCTGTTTGCCAATAGTCATCATAAGACGGAGTCCTGGCTCAGCTGAGAAGTAGGAAGACATGGAAAAGACTTCGGAAAACTTTCTTCCTCTAAGGAAGCACTTGAATTATAGTGAATTGCATATACTCTTTGCTCCTGATGGACTTTTTGAGTGGGGAGGTAGAGAAAGCAATCTAACCTCAAAAGGTCTTTTAGAGGAAACATTGATCTCCCTAAATGGGCTGTGACTGATGTTCAAAGTGAGCATCGTGTGCATCTGCAACCCCCTAAAAAATCAAATATGAGCACAAAGGGAAGGAAATGTGAGGAGCTTGGTATATAAATGCCCTTTGGTGTGATAACCCATATGGCAGGATGAAAGGGTAACCCCTGGTGCTGTTAATTGTTCCTTCCACAGGAGAACAATTAAACTATTGCATTCATTGAGCAATCCAATGGAAATCTAAGCTAACGTCTCTGTGGCCAGGCCCACCACTGCCATCCTTGATGGGAGATGGGTTACAGCTGCAACCCTGGCGGCCACAAGCCACACACTTTCAGAGACTCATAAGCAAATTTTAGGCTCTAACAACCCTCTCTGAGATCCCACCAGACATCTGGCAGGATTCAGCAAGATGTCAGACATCTCCATCTACGCTGCAATGCATTTTGACAGGATCCTGACACAGCCACATGACCACAGTGTGATCAGCTCTAAGGTTTCATTCGAAGAAGTGTTTTTGCTCTGCTGTAAGAGAAATCTCCCCACCCCTCACAGACCATATGCCATCTTTTTAGTACATTTGCTGATTATCGGGAAAGCACTATGAGAGCCTGAACACTGCCCCAGTGACTCACGGATCCTCTTTTACAGCAATTGGCACAGAAAGGGTTGCACCCTCTGTTCCCTTCAGGAAAAAGAAACAAAAAAAAACCTACAGAAAACCAAACAAACAAAACTCAAAGAAAGCAAAGAACCAAACCAAAACAAAAACCAGAAAACCCATACAAAACAAGAAAAACACACACACACACACACACAAAACCCCAAACAAAAAAAAACCACAATACACAAACAAAACAACAACCCCCCCAAACAAACCCACAAAAAACCCTGAACCAACCAAACAAAACAAACAAACAAAAAACCAAAAACAAAATCAGGCAGAAGGACAGATATTTCCAAGAGTCCTGGATCCCAGAGGGCTTCCCTCTGCTACAGTCAGAGGTCACCCCACTGAGCCCACCCTGACCCTTCCATGAATCCCTGAGCTCAGTATTTCCAACAACTCAGGGACTTGCCCGCATTGCAAACCCTCACCCTTTTAAAAAAGATTTTGCCATGACCTGAGTTTGTGGCAGGACAGAGAGGAAGGGAACAGCCTGTGGTTTGATGGAGTAATGCAAGAAAAACTCCAGTTCAGCCTCCCTCTCTTTCTGTTGTGTTTCTTGTGGGGACTGAAATGATAATTCAGGAAGATATTTTTCAGAATTAAAAAGATATTTTTCAGAATTAAAAAAAGCAAAGCCCAGGTGTGTGACTTTGCAGTAAATGCTCTGAGTCAAGCCCTCGAGGCCCTATAATTAGGTGAGACTTCACGACAGCAGCCCTGCCACCCTCCATGGGGCACAGGGACAAAAATCTCATCCCTGTTGCTGCCAGTTTTGCCTGATGCCACACGTGGTTAGGTGTAAAGATCTGTGTTTGGAAGAAACTGGTGGAGAAAGGGTTAATACCACCCCACCCCCAGCTATTAACCTGGGAGGAAATGGGAGATTACCAGGAGCTATAAAGGTGTGCTGGGAGGGCTTTACTGGGAGAGCTGGGGCAGCAAAGGTGTTCCCAAGGGGCTGCGGGGGGCAGTTTGCTGCCCTGATGCTGGGAGGATGCTGCAACCCAGCACTGCCTGCATCCTCCCCTGGAACGATGGAGGAGATGGGGGGAAAGGCACTCGCTTGCTTTTAATAACACAAGCAGGGGGGGAAACTCTGTCGGTGCCTTCCCCCTTCTGCCTTCCGAGCTGTTCTCCAAGCAGGAGTGTAAGAAAGAAAGTTTCCTTATCCTCGTCTGCTGGACCGGTGCTTAATCCCTTCAATAGCGAGTTCTTCAGCTGCTGACAGAGACAGGAGGCTGCTGTGCAGGAATAATGGGAGGGAGATTAAAAGGGGTCAAAAGGGAGCCTGAAAATTGCTGAATTATGCTCCTGAGGCTTCCTGGGAGACTGGTGCCAAGGGGAGAGGTGTGACATGAACAGGGATTAGGACATGGCAAGGGAGACCTTCTGTCACTGAGCAGAGGCAAAACTCAGAAATGCAAGCCCTGAAATGAGCAAACCCAGCTACTTTTCAGGCCATGAAATACTTTTTGGGCAGTATAATGCACCGGGTAGCACTGTGTGCCAGGAAGAGCAAATACAGCCTATCTACAGGCCAGGGAAAAAACAACCAAACTCATGCAAGCAGTCTGCAAACCAGAGAAAAAGCCTTGTGTGCTTTCCCAAAGATAGATCCCGACAGACTGCTGTGCTTTGTTTTGTTTGTCTGTTTTTTCTCCTGAAGCTGCCTGTGTTTCTAAGAGACGGAGGTGGGGTAGGTTTGATGTAAATGAGCTTCACAAAAACATTTGATTTGGTCGAGGAGCTCGTTAGCTAAAATGAAGACTATAAAAGAAGAGTTGTCAAAGTGAGACATCTAAAGAGAAGATAATGAGTTGTACTGCAAAGCATAACTGGGTGGAAGGAAAGATTTATCTTGCAACCACTGCTAAATCACATAAAGAACTGAAAGACTTTAAATCTGGGGAATAGTCTGAATGAAAGACTGTGGTTTGACATTGTGACTGAGGGACAGATTGCAGGGCTACCTAGAGCTGGAAAGAGCTGATGAGGATGTGGGTGAACTTGCTGAACACAGCGTGGATGTTTGCCCCTAATGGAACAATATGCTACAGTCATTAAAAAAACCCAAACAAACAGAAAGTTAAGAAAAACAGGCACATTCAAGGGTTACAGCAAGAATTCTAGCTGGGAAAAACCTTTGGTGACACCAAAAATGCTCTGCACTCTCCTGGCCAGCCATCATCAGGAAAGCTGACCCAAAACTGGAATAACTGGGAATTCAACGGTGCAGGAAATACTTTTCAGCCTCACTGATGTTCATGCACATGCAGCGTGGTGGCCACTGTAACCTAAACAGCCTCTGTATGAAATGCCTTCTCCGAGCTGTCCCAGGAGTTTGTAATCCTGCTTGGAAAGTTACCAGGCCATGGACTTACCAAGGGCAAGAGGGTTTCCCCCTCCCTGGGGTAGCTGGGCCAAAATTATCTCTCCAAAAAGTTTTTCATTCTGCCGGAGAAATCTGCCCTAAAATTTAATCAGGGAGAAAAGCAAGATGGGGAAGGGGCCGAGGACACTTTGAGTTGCTAAACGGGAGAAAATGAGAGAGGGCAGGATGATAAAACAGATGCTGGTGCATAACAAGTACTTCAGGAGGAGCTGTGATGGAGCATGTCCCCAGCCAGCCGGCACAGGGCGCCGGGAGGAGCGGGGGGCGCTCCAAAGGTGCTACTGTTCTGATTTAATAAGCTCCAGCTGCTCCCTGAGAACGTGCTGGCTCCCAAATCCCTTTGGAGGTGCCAGCTTTGTAACTGGGGCATCGCCCCGGCCCCCGCTGTCGGCAGCTCTCGAAGGCGAGAGGAAATTCTACGAGCACCAGGTCTGGTGGCTTTGAGAGGCGCCGGGATGGGAACAGCCTCGGAAATAGTGTGGGGGCTGACACGTGGGGCTCCCCCCACGCTTGGCACGGAGGGAAAGCTTAAAAGCATCGTTTGTGCAGGAATAAAAAGGCAGCGTCTTGGTGCCAACTGGCTCGGAGGCAGCGAGGTGCAGCAGGGAAAACATGAGAGGGGTTTGTCGCCTCTCCGGCCGAGGCTGGCTCGCAATTACTGCTTTATATCACTTTGTGTTGGAGGGGGTTGTTTTCTACAGAGCCCTGCTATGTAAATCGTGAAGCAGTGGCTTTCTAGTGAGGTGTTTCTGAAGAGCTGCAGGATGTCTGTGAGGCCAGGGATGGCCCTGCGGAGTGAGGTGGTGTCTCCTCGCTGCTCAAATCCAGTTTACCAAGGGTTGAAATGCTGTACACCCCCAGTGCACCCCTCATGACAGTCCAGAAGCTCTGAGAAGTCCTTTGAAGGAGAGGAGGTGCCCAAAATGCAAGTTACCCTGGAAGTATTTGAAGACCTGGGTGTTCCCCCATGGCTGAGGGCTGTGCTTGGACAATTTCTGAGCTTTTCCCATTTTCATCTGTTTCGAGAGAAAACATACCGAGGTTTTTCCCTTTACACTAGTTCCTAGGCTCTGTAATGCTGGGGAGAGCTGTCCCCTGGGTGATGGAAGAGGGTGAGCCCAGCTCATGTGGAACCCAGTGGTACAGAAGCCACAGGGGCTCCCTCAGCACTCAGCAGGGCCAAAAGCATTTGGGCATTAAAAGTAATGAAAGGTCTTACTTATGATAGGACACTTCTTTCACTGGCTGATTGCTTTGCCCTCCTTCCTTCTGCAGTTTTTCATGTGTAAACATAATTTAAGGGAAAGTTTATTCCCAAGGTCCTAGATCCCACCCTGTGTCCATAACCGATTGTCCTGGTGAGCGCTGCAAAGGGCAGGGAATCCACGTGGCTGGTGAACATTGCAGAGGTTCTATTTTCACATGGAGCACAAGCCCTCCCAAAGGAGGAGTGGAGTGAGGAGAAAGATCTCACCACATCTGACTGATGCTTAGAAACCAACTTTGGGTCCCACCAGTGCCAAAGTCCCAGGACACATCCACTTGCTCTAATTCACAGTTACAGCCACGAAGAGCTTTCTCTTGCAGGATAAAAGTGGGGTAAAAGCAGCTGAGGGAGGAACTTCAGGACAGATGAGGGCAATGTGAGCTCGTCCTGGTTGCACAGCTCAGCCCTGCCCAGCTGCGGGTGCAGACCTGGCAAGGGCCAAACGACAGGATAATTGCTCTCCCTGCAATACACTCACTATGTACATTTAGATTTCAATTCATTTGCTGGCTCTAAATGAACTGCCTCCTATTGCTTTCAGCAATCAAGTCTTGTTAATTGAAAACAGTGTTTGTCTTATCTCTAGGAGAAGGCTGGGCAGAAGTAGGGCAACAGAATCCCTGTGTGAAGGTGGCACCAAGTGAAAGGAGGAGGGGAGAAAATGAAGCAAGCGAGGAAGGTCAGCCAGGGTGGCCAAGGCAAAAAGTTCAGATTTTCAGCTTTTTATCTTTTTTCTTCAGTGTTTTCAGGGTGCCCCAGTTGGGCAGGATTTTTCTTTATACCCAGGCTAATGTAGTCCCATTTCCATCTGGTTGTGACCGTCAGGGGGGTTATGTGTGCTTGGGGGCACTGGTTCCTGCTGCAAGGCTCACGAACACAGGATTTCCCTGCTGCCTCCGGCGTCCTGGTGCTGCTGGAGCACAGGATGAGTAGCCCACACCTGGGTAACAGAGTACCAGGAGCTGTTTAAGGTGGTTGCTTGGGTGACAGGCGAAGCCCAAGTAGTTGTTCATCCCACCTTTGTTTCCACAGAGGCGGCCATGCCCCTGGAGAAAAAGTGACTGAAATGTCCAAAAGTGTTTTGAAAATCAAACAATGCCCAAAGCCCACCTCCTGTTCCATTTCCCAAGGAAAGCCCTTTCAAAAGACTGACAGCCGTGCAGTACTGTTTGAAGAATGATCCTGGTTTCTTACCTTTGAATTAAGTTGCAAAGTCCTTAAGACATGGGATCTAGCACAGGTTTGGTTTTTATTTTTTCTCAGTGTGATTACGTAAACCCTCTCTGAGTTTCCCACCATTTGAACCTCATGTTATCTCATACACACAGTCGTCATCTCATTAAAGGGAAATCAGAGAAACTGACTTTAATAAATTTTAACACCCTGTATGAAAAATCTGGCAATTAAAGCTTCCTGGCCCTGGACCTTTGAAAGTGACATGTGGCAAATCCCTGTCAGCCTTTAATAAGTGCAGCTCATCAAAGGATGGTGCACGGGGGGGGGTAGGAGAGGAGTCAAAGGAAGGGAAGAAATAGGAGCATCAAAACTGAGAAGCTGACGGACAAAAGCTGACCCTCCTGCCAGAAACTGAGGAAAGAACAGGAATCATTAGAGGAGAATGACAAGCCCAGCTTGCTCTGGCAGTGAGGGAGGCAGGATGGAGGTGGGTCCAACCAGGCAGCCCCAGGCACGCATCATTAAACAGAGACCCCCCAAGTGCAGGTCTGACATGACTTTTGTTGCTGATGCTGATCTCAAAAGGCAAAAAGGTTCTGGAGAACAGCAAACGGGGATATGAAGCAAGGCCACGGACCGGGTTGGCTGCTTCTTTGTAGACCTTCTGGGAAAGAATCTTAAAGGTAAATTCATCACCAGGATCAAGTCACCCTCCTTGCTATCCATTGATGACAACCACTCCAGGGGCAATCACTTCTGATACTGTTATTCTGGAGAAAGGGTTTGGGGTTTTTTATTTTGTGGATGGAGAGAAACAGGTGTTTTTGATCATTGCTGAAGCTTGGCTGGTGGAAGGTAGATGTACTAACCAGATATTCAACTTCCCTGTAATCAGACAGGAACCTCTCAAGATTCTTGGTCCTTCTAGTTCCTTCTGAAACCTTGAGCAAATTTTCTGAGCTCTCAATCACCTAATATTTGTACAAATGGAAATTATCTTCATTCCCATTCCCTTATGATTCATCTCTAAAGTGCATAAAGTAGCAGAAGTGTCTTGGAATAAAGGCACAAAGTATATATGGTGATGGTGTTTATGACTTAGACTCTGACATCTCTTAATCTGGGATTAAAAGCTTTCTTTTACTATTTTCTCACTTTGCTATTGTCTAGTCCTTCCAGGACAGCAAGAGATGATGAATAAAGGAGATTTTATGGGAGAAATCACTGGGTTTCTGCACAGGCAGGTGTAACACAAGCAGTGAGGAATTGATGATAGACTGGAACTCATCAGCATGAAAATTCTCAGGTGCCTCATAAGGTTTCTCCTCTGAGTCTGCTGAAGTGAAAACACCACTGGAAGAGGTTTTTCAGAAGAGGGATAGCCAGCCAGGGACTGTTGGTCTGATTGGATTGCAGTGAAGCTTCACATCGTGCCTGAAACACAGTCTGTGGAGCCAACAGAAATTTGCTACAAGAGGAGACCAAGACAGGAGACTGTGATGCAGCTTGGCTTTTGCCCAGCACAAGAGGCAGGTGGGGTGAGCCACAAGCAGCAAATGGACAATGCAGCAGGTGGAAGGACATGAGGAACTTGCTCTGGGCGGGTCAGGGAACCCAAAATTATGCAGAGCAATTGAAAAAAGGAGAGCTTAAAGTAGGTCCTGGATAGGTAACTGGGACAGCATTACCTCTTCCCTTCCAGAGGGAAGGAAAGCTGGCCGGCCTCCATGAACAAAGCCTGGTAGCCAAGGGAAGAAGGGTTACTGCTTGCAGAAGCAAAGTGCTGTGTGCTTGTGAAGTGGGTGAAACAGCACATTTCTCCAGCAGGATTCTTTGAGCCCTTACAAAAACACAGGAGAGCAAGGCTGTCTTGCACCCAGATTCCCCCAAAGCTTGTGCAAACCACCAGCTCTGCACTGGGGACAAAGCCCAGGGGAAGAGCCCAGGCAGGGCAGCGCAATGCACTCTCCCCCTCTGGCCAGCCCCAGAACCCCACCTGGGCCCCCATTCCCAGCACTCCCCAAAAACTGCTGCCCTGCAGCGCTCACTCACACAGGGAGGACTGGGCCAGGAGAGCCCCTGCCTGCTGTGGGGCCTGGGCCTCTCCTATGCTGAAAAGGACCATTTCAAGGAAGGCTTTTGTTCTGGCTTTGCTATTTCAGCAGTTACTTGTCAGTCCACGTTGGCAGGCACAAGGGAATGCTCAGTACCAGTTACACCATGTCTTGCATTGCCATTGCCTTTGGCTTCAGACCCAGATGAGCAGTCCAAGCACCTCAGCTCTCCTGTCCTCCAGATCTCTCTTGGCACAAAACTTTCCTTTTCAGGGAAAAATAGCCCGTTTTATCACACCGACAGGCCTTGCACCAACCCCCAGGACTCTGGTTCTTCTGTGACTACAGCAGTGTTTAATTTCCAAGGCAATTTAGGTCTGGGCAAAAAGCAATCTCAGCACCCCTGCCCGCAGCATCCTGCGTCAGCTGCTGGGGGGGAAATGCAGCTGGGACCCCTGGGGGAGGCACACGGGCCAGGAACTGCAGGAAGTCAAGGTGTTTGATGTTTGCCTTATTTATTTATGTCGCAGCCACCATCTCCACGAGCATCCCTCTCTGCTGAGGAGCGATAAGCTGCTCCTGCTTGCCCACCCCTGCTGGCTCCATTTTCTGTCAGGCTCCATCTCATTAACATGCACCAAAAAACCCCTGCTCACATTCCTGCCAGGCTGCCCTCCCTGCCCTGCCTCCAAAACACTGCAGGCGTGCCATGGAAACAGTGGACCGAGCTCTGAGCTCAGCAGAGTGTGTAAGGGAGAGGGATGAGGGATGGCTCCAGGGATGCCCTGGGTACCCAAAGGACAGAGATGCAGCTTCAGAATTGAATTCCCCACTGCCCTTCTTGCAGCTGGTCTGGGTACGGGATGGTGTACAAAGCAATTTAAATAGGTGTAATTAAATCAACTTGCTTGCATGGTGCTGGTTTGCAGCTGAAGGTTGGTGATCCACATCTGAGGCTGCACCAGGGTGACTGAGGACTGAGCCCAACAGGCCCTGTGCTTGGACCTCCTTCCCCTGCATCACAGGTGGGAGCAAACCCCTCCACGTGGGCTCTGCATGGGGCTTGCACCTCTCCATGCGGGTACAGCTCATTCCCAGGTGTGCCCAGCCCCTGCTCTGCCACACTCTCCTGCCCCCTGCAGCTCACAGTGCCCCTGGTCCTGCCATGGCTCCTGTCCACACTAAAGCCTTGTTGCTCTGCCAGGGTCTGGATATCAGTGGTGGTGTGCACCTGTCTGGGCAGAGCTCTGCCAGGCGATGCTCCTGCATCCCACATCCCCCATTGCTCTGTGCTGTGATGTGCCCACCCAGGCAGAGCTCTGCCAGGTGATGCTCCTGCATCCTGCATCCCACATCCCTGACTGCTCCATGCTGTGATGTGCCCACCCAGGCAGAGCTCTGCCAGGTGATGCTCCTGCATCCTGCATCCCACATCCCTAACTGCTCCATGCTGTGATGTGCCCACCCAGGCAGGCTCTGCCAGGGGGTGGCTCCTGCATCCTGCATCCCACATCCCTAACTGCTCCATGCTGTGATGTGCCCACCCAGGCAGGCTCTGCCAGGCGATGCTCCTGCATCCCACATCCCTGACTGCTCCGTGCTGTGCTGTGATGTGCCCATCCAGGCAGAGCTCTGCCAGGTGATGCTCCTGCATCCTGCATCCCACATCCCTAACTGCTCCATGCTGTGATGTGCCCACCCAGGCAGGCTCTGCCAGGTGATGCTCCTGCATCCCACATCTCCAGTGACTCCCCGCTGCGATGCCCCCCAGCCGTCCCTCTCCTTCTCCCAGCCCTCTGCAGCTGAGCAACCAGGAGAGAGAGAGAGCGAGAGAGACACTGCTGTGGAGGATAATTCCTGGAAGGGGTTTGGTAGTGCTTCCCATCACAGCAGCAGGCTCAGCGTGCCGTGAGCTGAGGAGCAGGGAAAGCTGTTTATCCAGCACTGCCTAGCAGGGACGAGGATGTTATCGCCCAGGCAACCAGTTTTGTTTGTCTCCAAGTACAAGCCAGACAAGTTATGGCAGAGCCTTTCCCATAGGCCAAGCCAACACCAAGGGGACATTTGTTAATGCGCGTGGACGGGTCTCCTGTGAAGAGGGAGCATGGGGATGCTGGAGCTACAGAAACATTGCTCTGGTCTCTGAATTAACAGCGACCCTCTCGTGTAACCAGGAGCTGGTGGCTGCACACACAAGCCCTGCCCTGGCAGCAGCTGGGCTCCCATCCTGCCTTGGCCCCATAGCTGCTGCCCGACCCTGGGCAAACAGCCCTGCTTTCACAGTGCCTGGGAGCGACGTTGGACAGGGCTGCAGAGGGCACAGCTCCTCCACAGGGAGCTATAATTAATATTTGGAAGCTGCCGGCTGCTCTGGCAATCTCAAACTATCCACATTGTGCTTATGCCATTCACGTCTCTCCTGCTTTGTGAAGCATATTTATTATTATCTTTATTAATTACATACCGCAGTGCACTTAAAATAGGGAGGAGGGGGAAGGAATGGCCAGTATTTTACCACCATAGAAAAGCAAAATGTTACATTTTGTACTTGTTGAAAGTAAAAAATCTTTCATTTCACAAAATGTGAGATGCATTACTAATTGCACAATTATTTTGTTCCGTGGCACTCGCAAAACAGAACTTGGAGTGCTTTCAGCAAATTCTGGTATTGAGGAAATAATTACTTGTTTTTTTTTAAAAAAGTACTAAATGACATGCTCCTCCTTTATGAGAGTTGTTTCTTGGGTTTCTACGATATTTCTGCCCTAACCATTCTGAAGCTATTAGAAGAGCTTTGCTGCATTAGCAATTTGCCAGAGTCAGTGTGGACACTGAGGAAAGGAAGGGGCTGAGCAGGGACTGCTCCCTGCCCACCTCCCACCTCCCCAGGAAGCAGACGAGCCCCTCTCTGACAGGGGCCAGTCTGTAGCGTGTCATTGCTTCCCCTTGAGGGATGGTCCCATAAAGGCCAGATGACACCTGACATGCCAAATTCATCCTGTCCCCTAAAGAAGTGCCAACAAACATCAGGAATGCACACACCTGGAGCAGCTCCTGCTCCCAGGGGCAGGGTGGGGTGATGCAGGTACTCCAGCTGTCCAGTAGCTTGAGCAATGGAACAGAGAAGGACAATGTTTGTTTGCACTCAGTGAGAGGGACAGGGATGGAGCTGGAATACGGCAGGTGAGTTCCTTGCACAAGATGTGCACAGACTGCAATATGTAAATACTTCCAGGGAGGTGGATTTTGCAGGTCATTAAAATTAGAGGCCCTAAAAGTTCTCCTGAGGTGACAGGTGGGTTAGCTCCACCTCTGCAGTGCTGGGCCACAACGTGTCCTTCCACGGCTGCTCTGCTGCAGGTCTCCCACCATAACTTGTCTAGACAAACTCAACTTAATACAACTATAAAATTAATGACATTGAAAATAGTTCCATGGCCTTTTTTTAATGTGTGTTTCTCCCTTGCCACTCTCCCACCGCACACATAAAAATCCAACTGTTGGCCAGTCTCGGGTCCCTCTAACAGCTCTGCCTGGGCTGAGGGTGTGCCTGGCAGCACACGAGAGCAGCACAGACGAGCCAGAGCAATCTCACTCAGCTCAGCAGGTAAGAGCAGATGTTTGGAAAACTAACCTCTTCAAGACGAGAAGAAAAATAAGCCTATTTTTGTGAGATTGATCTGCTGGCACCAACAGAGCAATCAGCTGGACTTCTAGGAGAGCGGCAACAAACAGCAAATTAGAAGGTGTCAGCCTGCTGAAATTTCAGGCAAATTAGAACGTCGATGTCGCTCCACTGTGTGTCTCAGCAGCGGCTGGTTGGGCTGAATCAACTCCGTGCGTCCCTGCAAGGCAGCCTCTGTCTCTGCTGGGGTGGCCAGTGGCCGCATGCTAAGGTGAGGGGGCTGCTGCTCAGGTGGAAGCTGCCTCTGGAGCACCCCATGGGGATGCTGCACCAGCTCCTGCAGTGCTGCTCTGGCAGCGCCCACCAGGACCTTCACACCGAGCTGTTCCTCCAACCAGCCAAAACTTTGAGCTCCTGCCAATTAGCTATATTCTTTAAGTATGCCTGAGCTCTTTCTGCTTCTCTTAGAAGGCTTTGAAATACAGCTACAACTACAACCCCCACGGCACCAGCACCCGGTGCAGCTGTAGCACCAGGCAGGCTCTGCAGGGAGCTGGGGCCAGTGGGAGCACAAGTGGTGACCACCCTCCTGCTACACCCTGCAGTCCCTAGGTCTGGTTGGTCATTAATGCCCCCCAATTCCACCTCATTGTGCTGTTTGTAAATCTCTCTCTTCTCCTGACAGCAGGATATTCCTCGCTGGGCATCTGAAGAACAGTGAGTTGTGATCAGAGTCAGTCATTCCCTGGGGAAGCCAGGGGGTCAAACAACTCAAGGCTGTGAGGCTCTGATGGCAGCTGTTTCCACCAATGCACAGTATTTCACTGTTATTTAACTGCGCTAAGGAGGATCTGAGTGCCCCACAGAAACTCTGTCTTTATCCCCAGATGCTGCCCTAACATATACTTTAAACTCTGATCCCATGTTTCCAATGCTTTCGTCCACCAAAACTGATATTGCTCCAAATGAGATGGATAATTAAACATCTCTGCTGATCCTTAAAGCACTCAGAATAAAAAAAATCCCCAGTTTACAACAGCACAGAATCACATCATCGAGGAGTAAAGATTGAAAGCCAAATTCTTATCAGGTAAAGGCAATTACTCTGTGATTTTGTCTTTCTCTGAAGTCACAGAATTTTTAGGATAGATTTGTCCTTGGTTTTAAGGAGACAAAACTTCACCTGATGTTTTTGAATTTAGTTTAATGAAGTTTGCTTTCATTCCTTGCCCCATTCCCATTGAATAAAGGCAAACACTTGCCATTTTTTCATGCCACTTTGATCACAGAAATTAATGCTCCTTTTTGGCTGAAGTGTCTGGAACGAGTTAAGCTACCCCCGAGAAATTACTGCAATGCTGGGTGTGCAAGACAGGTGGGATGAAGAATCTACTGGCAAAGTGGGGGAGGGAGAATGCTTTCAAGTGCTTTATAATTGCTAAGATTTTTTTTTTTAATCCTGTTTACATTAAACTTTGCACATTAAATTCATAACCATGGTGTGCAACCAGGTGCAGTAGCAATATACCAAATCTTATTAAGAGGAACAAATGAAGAAGATGGAAGGATCTGGGATAGCAAAGGAGGGGCATTGCCATGGAATTAGCACCTGCTGATTTTCATCCTTTCTAACGATAAATTGCTTGTCAAGAAACTTGAAGGGGACCAACTACTGTCAGTTAACTATGCACTTGAGAGAAATAATTGGAATTGAAAATGCAATGGCTCACAGCAATCTCCAAAATCTCCTGGCTCCTTGCATTTCCATCCACTGGGCTCTGCCTTGCTGCAGCTTGGCATCATTCAAGGTCCCTCCTGCTCCTCTCTTGCACTTGCTAATTGTTGTGGTTTTTTACAAACCTTAAATACAAAAGTCTTGAGCAGTTCTGGCTGGATTGAACTATTGTGTTGGCAGCTTTCCAGGCCTGCCAGTGACACTCAAAAGAGTTATATTTTAACCAGGTTTGCAATTAGAATGGAAAAGAAGGATCCATCGATTACTGGTCTCACTTTGGGAAGTCTCTCAGCTCATGCTGATAATGTTTGGGCATTATCAGACACTTCATATTATTAGCTGTAGAAATGAAAGTTGTGTCATCATCCTTATGCAGAGACAGAAGTCCTAGACCCAGTAAGAAGTCACTTGAATGCAAACCCAGAAATTTAAGCCCCACCTTGGAATTACTTGAAATTCTTATTCCTGCCACAGGGATAGAAGGACCTGTACGGAGAAAAACAACAGAGCTGTGGGTATACTTTGAATTTTGTATTTCTATGACTTTTCTATGGTCACTAGGTACTTGCTTCCCTAGGGGCTGGGTTGCATCCTGCTCCCTCCGTTGATCAGTGGGTCATGAGAGCCCTCCTTGCATCTCAGCATCACTCACCTTTGGAAAGGGAGGTAAGGAGCCACATCAGGAGTTAAACCCAGGGCTGAATCTGGGTTAAAAACTCCTGTCAGGGATCCAGCCAGTTGAAGGATCCCCAAATCTCAGTGGCAAGCTCTGCTGAGCATCCCCGGGACAATCTGAGTGCATCATCCTGCTCCCAGCAAAAACCCTGGAGACTTTCCGACTGGGAAAAGGCACAGAAGCAGGGACACACCACAGTGGGATCCCATGGTCCTGCAAAGCCACACCTGCAAGCCTAGACCTGAGACAGCCTGGGCTCCCCACGAGCACCTGTGCAATCAAAGCTCCGTCTGACACAAGCCCAGCAGTCTGGCCAGCCTGAGCCTGCTCTGCAGCACACGAGAAAACATCTGCAGGAAACACAGGAATGAGATCTTTTCTCCAGGATATGTCACCTCCATGTGCCACCTTCAGCTCAGTGTTAGCATGAGGCTGCTGGGGACCCTGACATTTGTGGGAAATGTAAAATCGTTGCAGCTTTCATATTGTTTAATATTCCTCATTGATTAGTTTCCATCTCCCTGGAGGCAAGAGGATTTGACTTAGAGCCAGAGCTCGGCGGTACCCAGTGCTGTGGGTGGTACTGAGCTTTGAGAGAGAGAAAGCTGACTAAATAAAATGCAGCAAATTATTTTCAAAAAGAAGGACAAGAAAATTAATAACTTTCAGAATACGTGGTTTTTTCCTGACCTGGACTAAAATCTCACTACCCTTTGCATAAAGCTTTAACTGCCAGAGACAGTCAAACACTGACGGTTTATTTCAGCTCCAGACCGTAGATCTCATTTGTTGCAGCTACAGAAATGTCATGTGGGCATGGTTTTAATGGGGTTTTTTTGCCAAGAATTGGCTGTATTTGCCGTGCCCACCCTAGAGGAGGCTCGTGGGTGCAGCAGCCATGTGTCCTTGCCAGTGATCTGTGGTGCTGGAGGCACAATGCTTTGTGCCAGCTCCCCACCTCACCTCTCTCTCCTGGACAGGACTTCCAAGTCCATCCTGGAGCAGGCAGAAGGAGGAAGAGCTGTCTGTTCCATTGGCACAAACAGAGCTGCTGCCAGGAAAAAGGCTGGCAGAACCAGGGCAAAGAGCTTGTGGCAAGCCAGTTTTCACTTAGTTTTCACTGAGCCCCCACGAGGATTTCCTACTTCTCCAGACCCAGACCTTCTCCAGACCCAGACCATCTACTCTCACATCACTCCATCCCTGTGCCAGATGCCCTGAATGAAGCAGAGCTGCTGAGTAAGGAGGGGACCCACGTTGGAGCTTAATTGCCTTGAAGCTTGTTTTGAGAAACCACAGGCAGTAATCCCCCTTCTAATAAAACAGCCAAGAATAGCCATGTCTGGGCAGCTCTTGTTACTTGATTAATCTCATCTCGGCTCCAGCTTCTTTCTCCCAAAGCTTATTCGACGGAGCCCTGACTCTCCTCATTCCACTGAGTCATCCACAGCACAGATCCCTCTGCTCCCAGGCTGGTTCTTCAGGTTCATTGTATTTTTCAAACCTGGATTGGTTCTTTTCCTTCCCCTGTGTCCAGCCAAGTATGTGCTGGGATCTGCTTTAGGAAGCCAGGTGTTACACTGGCTGCCAGGAATCCCAGTAAGAGCCTCCAAGGGGGATCTGGTGTCCCACACCTCCCGTGCCATGCTGGCCATGCCACAACTTTTGGCATGGGCAGAAGAGGAGCCCCATTGCAGCAGTCAGTGGGAGGAACACATCACTCTCATCTGCCCACTCATTCCCTCCCTGATTCCAAGCTTTTGTGGTCTCTGGGATTTTCAGATACATGTTACATCTCCCCAAATTGCCTCCCTCCCACTCTCTCCAGCCACAGGCCTACTAGTCATTGCTTTTGTTGTTTTAAGGGGTTTTTACTATCCCATATCAGCTTAAGGAGGTCAGTATAATAATAGCAATAGATAATGGAGAAATACTGAGTATTAAATAATCACATCTTTTTTTATGTATTTCTAGGTAGAGCAGAGCCCCACTGGGCTCCCTTATCTTTTTGGGTGCACCTGGAACTGTGCAAGCTTTAAACTTGAAAATCCAAAGCTTAAACAGGGTAAATAGTTTTGCTTCAAGCACTTCAGAATGGTAATAATAATTAAAAAAAAGGAATAATTACGCTCTATATTTGGTCTTCAGATTTGTTGGGTGTGCAGGAGAGGAAGGTTTGGAGGAGCTTGTGGGTTTGTACAGGAGCTGAAAAGCCCCTATCTGCTTTGCAGCCTTCGTTGCACCACACACAGAAAGGAGAGAGCTGCTCCTCTGCCAGCACAGCCCCACCATCCATGCTGACCACTCCTGCTGCCACACGACACTGGGCACGGATTTCCCCCTGTTCTACTCATTGCCTTTAAAAAGTGCTTTTAAAGCATATCTTTTCCCATCTCAGAATAAAACTTGCCTTCCTCCTACTTTCTTTCTTTGTAGAAGCTTTATAAAGTGTCCAGGAAGGAGAATCATTTTGCTGCTTCAGTCCTGGACCCTTCAAAATGATCAAAAAAATTACTGAATCATCTTCCTAGAAAAACAATAGTGATGTCAACGTGCCTGAGTGATGTCAGAATTGGTCATGGAGACAGCGGGGTAATGAAATCCTGAAGGATGCCCACGGGACTCTGCTCCAAAGGTGGCAGAGCAGGGAGCTGTGCCCTGCCAGTGGTGCTGGGGGTGACTGCCAGGGCAGGATGCTCTCCCTGTGCAGATTTCCATCCTGCCTCTGAAGAGCTCTGCCAGCACACACCAGCTGAAGTTGGGTGTTTGCACGAGCCCGACACTCTGCCCCCATCCCTCGAAATTTCGCTCCAGCCGTGGCATTCCTGCCCTGCAGAAGGTGCAGCCAGGAGCGGTGGGGAAGGGGCTGTGACTTGGGGGCACTGCCTGGCCAGAGGGATGGGGACAGCTTTCCCAGAGGCAGACACAAAGGGGGACAGCCCCAACCCCATCTCTCTGATATGAGTAAGTTTTCCAACCCACTGGGAGCAGAACAGAACGATTTACCACTGCTTGGGGCAGGATGTTGTAAGCCCTCTGTCTGAGCTGGGATCTGGGAACCAAGAATGGGATTTTCCCAGCATTTGGGATATGTCATGCCTGACCCCTCAAGGTTTAACTTTTGACCAGGATCTTGCAAGCTCTCCAGGGCTGTAAAAAGGATTTGTGCCACGCGGTCCATCTTTTGGCTATTTGCAGTAAATCAGGGCACTGCATATGAGAAAAAGAAGAGCTGCAGCAGAAATTCACTGAGCCATGAATTAAATTTGATGAGGAGATGCCTCCGTTCAGTCCTGACCTGTCCATTTACACCACACTCCCCAAAGGATATGGTGGTTGGTGGTGAACAGTGAATTAATCTGCATGGACTTGAGTTTAATGTGAGTGAGAAGGCCTAATACGAGGGGTTAAACCTCCTGATTTTTAAGGTATATTTTGGAGTTCAAGAACAGGTAAATGTACCAGTGAAATCAGATCCATTTCCCAGCTTTTCTTTGTGAAGAAAAAACAAGGATCCCTGTGCTTTCTGCAGGCTCAAAAGACAAGGATCCACAGAAAGCTTCCAAACCAGTCGTATTTATTGTCTTTCCAAGTCTTGACTTTTACAGCACTCCCCAGTTTGAGCTCCTCATTTTTCAGTGTTTGGGGCTGGCTGGCAGGTTTTCAGTTTCCATCAGTGGAGAAAAGAGGATGGATACCCCTGAGAGTGTCCAGAAGAGCCAAGGGAAGCCTGGAGGGGAGTGAGACAATGGCATCTTTGCAGTGGCGAGAATGAAGAGGGACAGCTGTGCAACAATACAGCCCTACCTGCTACTTTTCAGTAATCACCCAGTTGAGCCGGTTCTCCCCCTCCCCTCCTTTTTCACTATTAAGATTTATGGGGAGGAAGGTGCCCAGCTGCATCTGAGTGCTATAAACCTCTTGTGGCTGGTAAAAACCGACGAGCTATTCTTCCCGCTTGTTAGCAGTCAGGAAGATGGAAGGAAGTGGGAGGAATCCAGAGGGTGAAGTTTTCTAATGCCTCACTATTCACTGCTGAACCCAGAGCTATTTATGGTGCAATTATCACCGCAGACAGACTCCTTTATCATCCAGCCAATATTCTGGGTAGAAATCCTATTGCAGTCCAGTCACTCCATACATCATCTGGGCGCAGGCAATGGCCAGGTGAAGAGGTTCTCTTGCAGAGGACATATCTGCCAGCCACTGCTGGTCCCTGGCACGCCTGCTCACCCCCTCTTTATGACCAGGGAGCAGGCTGTGTCCTCCTGCCCTCCCAGCAGTGCCCAGCACAGCAGGAGCAGGCAGGGACAGTGGAGGGCTGCCCTGCACAGCAATGCCAACAGGGGCTTCCCACGGCAACATGCTCCTGCTGAGGCATGAGAGAGGGTTTTGACTGGTAACACAAGCAGGAACAAGTTCTGGGTCTCTCAGTTCAAGAAAGATATTGAGGTGCTGGAGTGGGTCCAGAGAAGAGCAACAAGGCTGGTGAAGGGACTAGAACACAAGTCCTATGGGGAGAGGCTGAGGGAGCTGGGGGTGTTTAGTCTGGAGAAGAGGAGGCTTAGAGATGACCTCATCACTCTCTATAACTACCTGAAGGGAGGTTATAGCCAGGTGGGGGTTGGTCTCTTCTCCGAGGCGCTCAGCAATAGGACAAGGGGGCACAGGCTTCAGCTCTGCCAGGGGAAATTTAAGTTGGATATTAAAAAAAAATTCTTTACAGAGAGAGTAATCAGGCATTGGAATGGCCTGCCCAGAGAGGTGGGGGATTCACCGCCCCTGGGGGTTTTCAAACTGAGATTGGACATGGCACTGAGTGCCATGATCTAGTAAAGGGACTGGAGTTGCACCAAGGGTTGGACTTGATGATCTCTGAGGTCTTTTCCAACCCAACCAATTCTATGATTCTATGATTCTAAGTGTGCTGGACTGATGATGGCTCAGGGCAGCAGTGGGGGGAAAGGGGTTGCAGGGAAGTGCCAGGAGGTAAGTTTTGTAACCCCTGTGGGTTCATAAATGAGCCGCTAGACAATGAAGAGGAATGAAGCACCTTACGCCCAGGCCATGTCTCTGAAGAGCAGTTCCCTGGGTCTCTGTGTACCCCCAGAGCTCTGGGGCACCCTCCTCACCTCCTGCCTGGCCCCATTGCCTGAGTCAGTGCTGCAAACATCGTCCTCACGGAGTCACCAGAGGTGGGCAGCACAGCTCTGCCGTTTGAAATTTAGATTTTCTTTTTTCTCTTCCCCGAACTCCTTTTACTGTACCATTCTCCATAGTCTGTGCTGGAATCCCTCCTGAAGTTTGGCTGCACTTCTCCATGGGGCTAGAGGGTCTCTGAACAAACTTCCATTCAGCTCACTCATGTGGCTGGTTTGGAACAAGACCAGAGAAGACTGGCTCATGGACAAGACCAGTGGAGCGAGGTTTGTTCTTAAATACGCCTCTTGAAAATGACTGTGGTGTAGATTCTCTGGTGTCTAATAAGGGTTGAGCAGCCCCTTCCCCTCCCCACTGGCAGATGCCTTCCTTTCCTCTATTTCATTGCCCACGTTCACAGACCTTGCCAGGACCTCGATGCATCTGGAAGTCTCTTCCCCTGTGTCAAACGTGGGCAGTACTGGGCAGCTGCCAGTGGGAACAGGCAAGAACACACGCAAGGATGCTGAGTCACGTAGCCTAATTTTCCTGGAGAATTGGACTGAACTCCCACCCACGTCACTGTTTCCACTGCCAGGGCAGAGCTGAGCCTTGGTCTTTGCTCCACTATCTCCCCATTATCTTTCATTGCACAGAGCTGGTCTGCATTTTGTAAGGGGTGACCCTCGCAAGGAGTGAAATTCTTGAGGCACAGGAGCTAAAATAACCATCACTCCCAGTGTCTGTTTACCTTCTAATTGTCACTGACTCCTGCCTTTTCACGTTCCTGGTGCCTGAAAAGGGAAGAATAGATCTAGGCAATGTAATTTAATACACCAAACATACCAACTTAATTGCAATCCCCATAAGCCAGACACATAAAACTCTAAACAAATTCGATTAATTTATTTCAATTTGCACAAGTCTCCCTCTCAGACTGTAATTAATGGAGAGAAACAATTAAGGTAAACACAGCCCAGCTAAGAGAGCTGTCCTTGCTAAAAGTCACATTTTATTTTAATAATGCTGTATTTAGATAAGTTCCATGCTTTTAACAAGTTTCCCATTTCCTCAACATTTAATCAGTCCTGTAAATATTTGCCTGGGCTCAAAGGGTTTTGTGAAATCAGAAAGCAGCAGGGAGTGCAGGAGGCAGGGAGAGACCAAATCACCCATGGGCACGTGGGATGGATGTGGCTGTGGGCAGGGACTCAGGCAAGGGGCCAGTATACAAATATATATATGTGTGTGTATATATATATATGGTCCTATATAACCTCCCTCTCTCCACACATTGGGATGTTCCAAAGGAACATTGACAATAGGCTGCTTTGCCAAGGCTTGTTTTGGTTGGCTGGTGGAGAACTCACCAAGCAGGCAGGGCCCATCTCTCCCATTTTCTGCAGCAAACACCTGCCCTTTACAATCCTATGCACCTGGATAGCAGCTGATTGCTGCTCATTAAGACTTTGACAGCCTCCAAGAGATCCATTAGCACCAGCACTGGCCCTCTGCAATGCAGTTCAGGGACATAGTTCTGCCTGGACCCCGCCATGGATGGAGCAGTTCTGGGGGAAATCCTGCACCTCTGCCATGTGCTCAGCCTCAGGTGTGTTGCTGTTGTGGGACTGGGGACACCGAGGGGGTTCATTCTTCCTCGGGGTGCTCCCTGGGGAGCTGGAAGGTGACCCTGAATCAGGCAGGGTGGGAGGGCTGTGGGGCAGCCCTTTGCTGCTGCCCCAGATCCAGGGCTCCCTGGTTGCAGGTTGGTAGCAATGCTGGTGTGATGGGGCTAAATGGGTTTGGAAAAGCCTTTGGGAAAAGCCTGACAGTGTAAGTCTGTTTACTAATGGTGTGAATTGCCCACAGTCACGCTAAGGCAGCTTCACCTGATGCATCATCCCAGATCTCCTGTTCCTCCTTGGATCAGGGCTTGGCTTTGCACAGTCCCCATGTACAGCACAGCCAGTGACACGCCAGTGCAGCACCTCCAAAATGCCACTGCCCAGGAGGCAAAGGCATCTGTCTGGCTGCCACTTGATCTCTGCTCGGGGTCACCTTCAGCACATGGCCACGATCACCCTGCTCCGCTCTGTACAGGACAGGATGGACATCATGCCACAGGCAGCCTGGCCAGAGGGAGCAACAGCACCGTCAGGTGATGCCAAACACCATCATCGTGTGATTTTGGGGGTTGTCCCGTGCAGGGCCAGGAGATGGACTTGATGTTCCTTGTGGGTCCCTTCCAGCTCAGGATATTCTGTTTCAATGATTCTATGGTTTGTCCAGGTGAATAGGCAGGTTCCAATCCAACTGCTCCAGCGGTGATTTTGAGTAGTTTTTTTCATCATTTGTCATTTTTTCCAGCTTTGAATACATCTAGTGGGCGAGTTTCCTGAAAGAGACAGCACATCTGTGTTCATGGCTTTCCTTTTCTTTTCTTTTTTTATTTTTTTGAAAAAGCAGGAACAATATAACCTGCCTTTCATTGCATCAACTGGTATTGCTAAAGGGTGGAAAAAATCAGGTGCTGGTTTTCTCCTTTTATTTCCCACCTTCATTAACTTTAACATGTATTGTGCTTCTCTTCCAGCACGAGCATACTTTGCTAGAGAAGAAGATCTTAGCTCAAACAATCTTGTGTTGATTTTACACTCTCTGAAGTACCGGCTGGTCTAATTAGTTTGGAAATGCACCATTTGTTCAAGAAAGATGAGGCACAGCCTGACACCTGCTGTATTAATTACTTGCCTCTTTAGCTAATTGCTTGCCCACACTATTAAGTTAGCAAAGTTGTCACCCATGTCTCGATTTGAAGGTGCCAAATAGGAAGGGAGGAGATGGTGCTGTTGGGGAAGAGGTCAGGTTTGGGGATGATGGAAGTGGAGCTGTTTTACATCTCCCCGGGAATGTAAAAAACAGGGGAGGAGACATCCCAACACCCACAGAGGTGGAGGCTGCATGGGATGGGAGGAGGACCCACTTGGAGAGAGGACCCTTGACTGCCAGACACCTTGTTGGGTGACCCTGGGCAGCACGTTGCCTCTTTCCACCCCAGTCCCTGCCTGTAAAATCCAGAGAGGAGTGTTA
Source organism: Grallaria varia (assembly GCA_013396735.1). Lineage (NCBI taxonomy): Eukaryota > Metazoa > Chordata > Aves > Passeriformes > Formicariidae > Grallaria > Grallaria varia. The sequence continues at coordinate 310,864 of VWZG01000077.1, read as the reverse complement.
CATAAAGGCCAGAAATCATCGCTGGGTGGTGTTGGGATGCAGAGGGGAGGAATGCAAATCCAAGCAACGGCGAGCAAAGCTCAGTGGCACCTCCTGTGCTGGGGGTCTGGCTGGCTCATCTCCCCTTGGGGAGCCCCACTGAGGAGCCTACATAGAGAAAGACCCTCCCCTTGGGTCTGGCTGCTGATTTGGGGCTGCAGCTGTCACATGCGTGGCCACCAAGCCTGGGGCAGAGAGGCTGGAGGTGTCTGTAACCACCAGCCCCAGCTGTGCCAAGCAGGACCAGCTCCAGCCTCTGTGCAGGCTCATGGCAGAGGATGAGATGAAGCAGGAACCCTTGGAGGTGAGGAAGGAGCCACTCATAGCTGTGCCAGGTTCTCATAGACAGAGTGAGGCTGCAGCAGCTTGGGACCTAAAGCTGCCCAAAACGGACCCTGAAGACCAGACCACCTCGGGGTGGGGAGGGTGGGGCGGTTTGGTGGGAGCTAGTAATGATCCAAACTTCCACCTCACTGTTCCACCTGATGGTGAGGACATGGGGATCCCCTCAGCCATTTGTGGCAGGATTGGAAGGGTGACAGCATGGAAGTTGCCAGGTCTTTCCCAGCTGGTCCCAATGAGATCCCAACTGTTCAGTGAATCAACTGGTCATCCCCATGGGGCTGAGAGATGCCTGCTCTGCCTTCTAAAGGCACTGCGGGACAGTTCTGACCCAGCTGTGTGCTGGGACAAGGGGTTGCTTCACCTCACACCTCTGAGCTGGGGCCATGGCCAGCAGGACAGCTGGAAGAGGATGGGGAGAAGGACACCCCACAACTGCTCCAGTCCCAAGACACCAAACTGGCTGGAGTGCAGAGAGGGACCCCCAGCACAGACATTGCATGTTCGGGAAACCGAAGGTGGACTCAAAGTGACACCTTGCACCAGTCCCCAGCTTCACTCCTGTGCTGATGGAGGGCTCGGGGCAGCCCGGTCGATGCCAGGGCTGAGAGTAGGGCGGATTTTGGGGCTGGGCGTGAGAAAAGCGTGGCCAAAGCTCTGGCAGCGGCTGGTGCTGCACATCCCCTCCGCCGTGCCTTCCTCCTCGCCCGCTCTCAGCCTCCTCCTGACATCTAGTGGGAGCAGGGCAGCACGGCAAAGGCACCCGGAGCCAGCTCCAGACTCCTGGACACACAGACACACACCAGAGCCACCACGGGTCACAGCCGGGCTTCACCAGAGCACAGCGGCTTCTGTAGAGCATGGCTGGGCAGGCATTCCAGGTGACATTCCTCATGGACACAGTTACTGATGGGCTGGCATGGGACCCTTTCAGGGTTATCTGCCACCTCAGACCACTCGAGCCCTCTCCCTCTTTGCTGCAGCTGTTCCAGGTTCCCAGGCAGGGTGCACAGCAGAGCTGGGCAGTGAGAGTTCCCTTCTTGCCCTTGGCACCTTTGGGAAGTAGAGGGATGAGCCAAGTTAGGAGCAAGTGAGAGATGAGATCTGTCCCAGCAGGACATTCCCTCTCAGTTCAGGACCAACCTCTCATTTTAGAGCCTGGAACATCTCTCATCCCTAATGCCAGCTGGCAAAAGCAAACTTGCTCCCAGTCCATAGTTGTAAAGGCAGGGCAGGGGCAGATGCCCTCCAGAGTCATCCCACACCAGTCAGCATTTCTTTCACACTGGTCTCTCAATTTCCATCCTTCCCCAAATTCTTTAGCTGCACAGGCAGGCAGGAGCTCGTCTGTCCTCTCTTGTTTCACATACTCACTTTCTGCAAGCAAAACCACCTTATTTTTGCCCTTGTTGCCATCTACCCTTGCTGCACTGTGTGTAGTGTGTTCACCTTGCTGTCTGAAGGCCAGGGACATTACCACACATCCCCAAATCTCCTAGCGATGCCCAAGTTCTTTTATCAAGGAGCAGCTAAAATTTAAACACCAGCAACAAAACAACAACAACAAGAAAAAGGTCTTTATTTCAATGACCAGAAAGAAAATTTAATTCCAAGAGCAAAGGTGTTCATACAAACCACAGAGTGCTCCAAGCAAACTGGAGCGATTTGCACGAATCCATTCCTGGAGCAGCTCTGTGCAGTGTGGACAAGGGGCAGAGCCACACTTCTCCCTGCACCTCCAATGCCACCCCCAGGTGGAGGGACCCGCAGGGAGCCCTCACACCTGGGGAACAGGCAACCTGGCGTGTAGGAGAGGGGCTCACAGTGAGGGTGTCACTGGGTGACCTCCCATGGACCCCAGGGAAAAGAAAGGCACTTCCCAGACCTGTGTTGTCCTGTTACCTGCACGCACCTGCCTTGGGACTGCCAGGTGTCCCTTCATCGCCTTTCCCTGTGTTTAGAGACAAGGAGCAGCCAAGCACTTGATCCCTTGACAAGGAGTTCACAGCCTCAGTCACTTTCCCTGCCTTTCCAGATATCTGGCTCCCTTTGACTTCACTCTGTACTCTTTTGGGGGATCCTGAATTGTTCTAGGTCCCAAGTGCAAGGGTCTGGCCTCAGCTCAGATTCTGATTTTCTCCTGAGGAGGCAGAAAGTTCACGAGAAATACCGAATAGGGGAGAACTGCAGTAGTCAAGGAGCAGAAAGTCTCACAGAACCACTGTCAACTCCCTCAGCTCCTTCCAGCCCCCTGGTCCAACCCTGTAACCTGAGCCCAGCCAGGCTTGGGAACAGCAGCCTTTGGGAAGGGGGAAAAGCACCAGCGCTGCCGTATTTCCCCCTCCCACAACACTGGAGCCAGCAGGCAGGGAAATGGCTGGCAGTCTCCCAGGAAAGGGGCTGGGGAGCTCAGCACAGCAAGAACAGCACAGCACCAAGTGTAGTGGTGGGACGGGGATGTCCAGACCTGGGCACATTCGAAGAGAGGCATCTCCTCACCGTGTGGCCGTGGAGGTGTTTAGGAGCAGGACCATGAGTTTCAGATTGTGTAATTCAACCTTTCTTCTTTTCAAACAGAAATTAAGTAATAAGCAGAGGCAGATCCATCAGCTCCCAAGGCTGGGGGAAGCTGTTGGCATTTCCCTGCCTCCCCAGTGCCACCTCTTCCAAGCCTCTAAATCTGCTCCAGAGAGCAGGACCATCCACCTAAACCCTTACGTTGTCCTTCACAGCGAAAGAGCCAAAAACTGAGGCGATCCTGGCTCTCAGTCCTCTGCCCTAAGGAGAATCCTTAGGGGAGAAGCCACTCAGCAGGTAAGATTTTGGCTCTGGAGGCACAACCCTTTTGGGGGCACTGAGGTGGCACCAGGCAGCTCACAGAGGTGGCGTGGACGGCGTAGCGTCACCGACGGTGCAGCACCAGCCCCACCAAGCTCACTTTGGCGGGTGTCGGGGGGTCAAACCACTCTCCAAAAACCACGAAGCAACAGGGAGAAGCCCAAGGGGTGGAGGGTGCCCCGAGGAGGGCAGGGCTGGGGTCAGAGGCTGCGGAGGGGGCTGCGCTCGGGGGGCTGCTGCAGCAGGGCAGCCAGGATGCGCTGCAGCTGCGCCAGGCGGGCACGCAGAGAGGTGCACGAGAAGAGGTTCAGCTGGTAGGACAGGTCGAGGGGCAGGATGGAGATGAGCCACCAGCACCACGTCGGGCCATCTGCCGAAGCCTGGAGGGGAGAAAAAGGAGAGACCCCCAGCCCTGCGTCAGGAGCCGCAAGGTGAGCGCACGGATGGCCTTCGGGAGGCATCGCTGATGGGCAGTAGCTGCTCTCGTCAGGACAGCAATGCCAGCTTTGGCTAAGGTACTCCTCTGAACAGCCCCTTTGTCCACCCAAGCTCAAAAGTGCTGGACAAATTAATTTAACTTCCAGACAAGCATCCCCCAGGGAGTCTCCAGACACAGATGTAACTGGTAAAAAGTCTGTACTTTTAGACACAATGAAATATCTTATGTATTTGCTTCTTTAAGGCGACGCTTTTTGTAAAGATGGGCTAAATCCTGCATGATCAATGTTTTTGGGGCATTGGTCTCACATAGCTGAGGTGCAGGCCAGGCAAGAGCAGTCACTGGGGCACTGCTTTGTAAAACCTGAGTGAAACTAAGAGGGAAAAGGGCAATTCAGCTGAAGGGGGAAGTGAGTCTTTTGTAAGTCCTGAGAGCATCATTAATGTGACTGCTGGCCAGGAGAGCCCTAGCCTGGGACAGGCCATCAAGAGCATATTTGTAACAACCCAAATGGAAACACTTTCTTGAAGGACTGAAAATTAAGTTTTGGGATTTTTTTTTTCCCTACAGAATCTGAATTTGTCAGAGCAATTTAGTAAGCAAACTGGATCCTGTCCTCTTAGCTCCTTGCCTCTGGCCAGCTATGACTGTCTCAAATGATCACAATAAGAAAGGAGACTGCAGACTTGCTGAGCTGAGAGGTTCATTCTTTGCCCATTCCTTTTTTTACGAGTGTTTTCAAACCCAGACAGTTCGGTTTCTCAGTTCTCGTTCAGGAAAAAGCTCTGGGAAAGATTTTCAAACTTGGTGCTCAGTTTCCATAAAGTAACACTGGAACAGTTTTATGAGCTCTGCCATCCCTCTGAATGAGAGATGCTCTAACAGGGAACAGGGCAGAAAAACTGGATTTCTTTTGTTCATTGTAGGGGGAAGCCGAGCAGGGAAGCAGGGTGGTTGGTGCTGGAATAGTGCTGCTTCAGAGGCGTTCTTGGTACCCTCTCTGTTTAGAGCATCCCTTCCCTCGGGGCATTACCTGGATGTCCTCTTCCTTCTCCGGCAGTGGTCCATGCTGCATCAAAATGTGCCTGGAGGTAAGGTCTCCGTGCTCACAGAACCGCTGAGCCAGGCGGTAGGTGCTCTCGTGCAGGCACTGCAGCTCCTGCAGCTCCTCCCCGGCCACCTGCATGGAAGCAAAAGGGACGCAAGCAAGTGTCCATGGGGAGGTTCTGTCCCACCACGGCCCTGGATTCTGCCGCAGCCCTGCGCTCACCTTCCTGTCCTCCAGGTACTCGATGTCGGCGGTGTGGTAGCCGTCCCTGTGCCCGCGGCTCAGCACCCGGAACCGCCGCCGGCCGATGGTGTCCACCAAGGACCTGCCGTCTGCCAGCGGCTCGACCTGCCGGATCTCCAGCACGCAGCCATAGTCAGCAAAACTGGAGGGAGGCAGGAGGGAGAACAGCGGCTGAGCTGGGATACTAGTGGGGGAGAGCTGCTCCTCCTGAAGGTACCACCTCCAAAGGAGGACAAGGCCAGGTCTTGGGGGCAGCAAATTCACAGATTCACTCAAGTCTGTTCACTGAATCGCAGAAGGGTTCAGGTTGGAAGGGACCACACCAGGTCATCTGGTCCCACCCCCCTGCTCAGACAGGGTCATTCCAGAGCACATGGCACAGGATTGCATCCAGACGGTTAAGGAATATCTTCGGTGAGGGAGACCCCACACCCTCTCCAGGCAAATCTGGTCACTTGCACAATACAGAGGTTCAACCTCATATTCAGGTGGAACTTCCCATGCACCAGTTTCTGCCTGTTGCCTCTTGTCCTATTGCTCAGCACCACTGAACTGCTGAGTTATCACTTGCTGCAATAGGGCAGGGAACTGCAAGCACACTCTCTGTACTCCCTTGGATTCACCGTCTACCAAAATGACTCTGCCTGATGTCTAGTGGTCCTGAAGACACCACCTCCAGCAGCAACATCTTCCCAAAGCCCAGAAAGTGCTATTTATCTCATTTCACTTGAACAGGAGTGGAGCACAGGGAGGAAAGGTCATGTAAACACAGGTATTTAACAGAATACATGGGTTAGATGCCTGGAGACTGAGCCCATCTGAGACGTGGAGATGCTACCAGGAACATATGTATGGTCAGGGTGCACTAAACAAAGGTGCATTTAACCCAATGCCCTCTCAGAGCTTGCTAAGGACAAAGTATGAGAAAAACGGCAATTTCCAAGTGCTCACTAAGGGGAGCTGGAGGTCACAGCCAGGAAACCATCCAGCTCAGAGACGTCCTGGGCCAGAAGCTGTTCCAAGAATGCTGTATTTAATAGCTATCACTGGCTCTGCAGAGCACCAGTGCTGGCCTCATTCCTTGCCTGGCTGGTGGTGATGCTGGGAGGCAGCAAGACCCCATTTAACTCTGCTGTGCGGGGAATGCACCACCCTCCTGCTGATTTTATCCCTGAGGTGCCACGAGACAGGAAGCATCTCTGAACTACTGGGAATTTTAGATGTTTGCGGCTGGGGCAGAAAGGGTCAAATCAGCTGGGGCAGAGGCAAGCTGCCTTGCCCAGGAGCTCACCTCTTCCCCTTCTCATAGATGCACATGCCAAACCTCCTCGTGCCGGTCTCCTGGCACCGCCGGATCATGAGGCGGTAGCGAGGCTCAAAGACGTGCAGAGGGCAGGCAATGCCTGGGAAGGACATCGTGCATACGAAGATGGGAATGTTCTTGGTCAGGCTGAAGGACAGGAGGAGAAACCACTGTGACACATTCCCCAAGCAAATCCCATCCCAATGCATCATCTGCTTTCCCGAAGTAGATGTGTCCTTTAACCCAAGAAGTGATGCTCTGGCACAGAGCAACACTAAAGCTTCCACTTGGCTCACTAAGAGCCCAAAGATCAACTGCCCACATAACAGCTCCTTGCAAAGATGCTCCTCACCCCCAGGTGCCCCATTGGGCATGTCCACACCCACCCTGCACTGCTGTGATGTGGTCCTGGATGTGAGACAGACATTGCTTATGCAGAACCAAGCCAGAGCAATGGTATGGGGTGTGGACAGCCCCTGAGAGCCCCTCCCAGTCCCCATGTGGACACACACGAGCAGATCCCTGCTTACTTGGAGAGCTCTGCCATCTCAGCCCGGTGCAGCTCCCGGCGCTCGGCCAGCTCTGCGGGGAAGGTGGCCAGCATGATGTCCTGCAGCAGCACAGTGGGGCTGTACCTTCCAGCCTTCAGGTACTAAAAGAAATTAGACCCAGAAATAGGTTGGAGAAGAGCAGAACGGAAGCCCTGAGGCCCTGCTGGGCTCTGAATCACACTCACTTTTATTGGAGCGGAGCATAATTTTAGACCAGAGGAAGTCAGGGATAAAACCTATCAGGGGATGTTGAGCCATCTAACAGGATGGGATGTCAGCTCCACTGAGACCTCCGGACACAGCTCAGAGCCAGGGCCCATCCAACACAACGTCCCGTCTCTGACAGTGATGCAGTCCTTGTATGACAACCTAATTTCCCTGATGGTCTCATCCAAATCCCTTTTCATTAAAGATTAAATCAAATCTCCAGGCTAGCAGGTTTTCCATCCATTTCCATTTTTAAAAGTAATTAGCATTTGCTTCTCTCTCTCTCTCTCTCTCTCAGCCCTGTTTACAATCTCACTAAATCACTGTGGCGTCTTGTGGAAATGAATCTCTTGGTCTTAATTATCAACTGTCTGGTCATTCCCATGTGAGCGGAGCTGACACTGCTGTGCCAGGGAGCTGCTAATGTAAGAGCATTGCATCTTCCCACCCCAGCCCCAGGCAACAGCCAGCAGCCAGAGCTGGTTCCCAGCTCTCCCTGGGCTCCAACCCATGGGATATACATCCTCACCTCTCTCAGGCTCTGTTTGCAGAGGGGGCAGTTGGGCCGATGGTCCAGGCAGCGTTCGAGGCACTCCTTGCAGAAGGTGTGACCACACGGCGTTGTCACTGGCTCAAAGAACATCCTGCAAAGGATGAGCAAAGTCAACAGATTGCACAGAGCAACAAAGGGAAAGGAGTAAAGGTAAGTCCTGCAGGTGCACTCAAAGCTGTTGTTCCCCAGATCTGGCTCAGCACCCTGCTTTGGATACCTTGGCTGGGCACAGCCCCATTGGTGAAGGGGTCCCCCAAAGCACTCAGGGATTTCAGTGGCCCATGTAGAGCAAATCAGGGTGAGAAAAGCTGTGGGCACAGCTTTTGGCAATCCCCAGCCTTGTATCTTCCTTGAATCATCTTGCCTAAAAGCTCTCCTGACAGAGAACTCACCGTATGCAGAGGGAGCACTCCAAGTCAGATATGTTCAGCAGCTCTCCAAGGCACTGCTGGGTACACTTTGCTGCTTCTGATTCCTCTTCGTTATCTAATGGCAAAAGAGAATGAATATAGAAAATTAATCTTCGCTTCTGACCTCGTTCTGAGGCATAACTGCCACAGACCATGCTTTGAAAGTGCCAAAGGAAGACAAAGCCACTATGAAATGTAACATAAAGCCCTCTGTTAATCCATCCATGTTCATCAGTGGGTCTCACGGTACCAGGTAGGGGAAGGTGTTATTTCCTTTTGCAGGCAGGGAAACTGAGGCTCTGGGAGGTGAAAGTGGCCTAAGAAGCTCCAGGATGGAAGCCTCTGGAGACCTGCCATGAGTCATCATCACTGCATTATGCAAACCCAGGTACATGGTAGCCACCTGGCTGGACACTGATGGCAAGTTAATGCCAGTGGAGGTCCTGCTTCCCCAATTCATGACATGCCATGTCCCTCACACAGAAATTTAATCTAAACCAAAATCCAGCTAAACCCATGGGAACCAAAGAAAGCCTCTCCTTAACAGGAAACAAGGGATGTCGAGCTTCAGCAAGAACTTGTCACCAAGCTAGAGCCAAAACTTCGGTATAAGTTCACCAGCTCAACACAGGCAGATTGGATGGCTCCTCCTCACAGGCACGAGAAGCAGTGAATGTGCTGGCCAGAACTGCTTGATGGGACATCTGCTCGTGGAGCTGGAGCTCAGTGCAAACACCAAATTTTCAGTGCCAAAAGGGATTTTAAACAAGCATTTTGCATGAGACGACATTCTGGTACCTTTGGTAACACTCACCTACCAACCACTGGCTCTGACTCTCTGCCAAAGTCTCCGGTTCTTGTCGTGGCACCAGCTGGGAAAGGGTGGCTGTCCCCTGGCTGTGCTCAGACCCAGTGTCCCCTCTGCCATCCGCTGGCTCTCCCTCCTGATCCTGGGAACAGCAAAGGTGAAATCCAGCCCAAACCCCCTTCTCCCTTTGAATGCCCAGCCCCATCTGTCCCACCAAGCCCCACAGCACCGGAAGCCTTTCCAGTGTGTTGCTGTACATTAACATCTTGGACCTGCAGAACAGCAGGAGAGTGTGGCCTTGAGACATTCCTGCTCATCACATGACTACAACATGGGTTCACTATGTCCAGACCTACCACCTGCTATTTGGCATATCTAAGCCCATTTGCTTTGATTTCCCTCCTCTCTCCAAACTTGCTAAATTTGTCTATAAAAGGCAAAGAGCAAAATATGAGCTTCCCTTAACAGCTGCTAATGATCTGTTCTCAGCTGTGGTTTTTAGATGAAAAAAAATTAAAGCTCACTTTTTTAGTTTTTTCTCAATGTAGTGTGAGTTGAGTATTTTAAATGCAATGGGAGTCTAAATTATCACCAGAAGTACTGCAGGATAAAACTGGGACAGGACTGGAGAGAGAAAGAGCCTCTTGTTTCCTCAGTCCCCACAGCATCAGCTCTGATGGCATCTGCTCTCCCACCCTCCACTACCTGCAGACTCTCACCCCAGCACGTGCACAGGGCTACAGTCCTGCAAAGCCTTCCCTTACCTCCTTTCCTATCACTGGAAAGCCCCAAACTGGGATGTCCCAGAAGGACATCAGGTGTCACTGCAGACTCAGATCATTGCAGGCTCTTACCTGAGCTTGTGTGGAAGATGATGGGAGCACAGGGGTCTCTCCACTGACCTGGGATCCAGCTGGGCTCAGGTGTGCATCACCCTCATGTGCAGCAGCTGTGGCAGGCTGAGGAGCATTGTCCTGCATGAGGATCTGCGAGGAGAAAGCAGGGGTCAGAGGATGCCAGGGGAAGGAAGCAGAGAGGTGGGTGGGCTGCCAGGCTCTCTCTCTCCCCAAAGCAACCTCCTGCTTGCTGCAGGATGTTTGGGTTACTTGTTTCAGTGCTGCCTGAGCCCTCAGTCGAGTCCTCCAGAGCACAAGGACATCTCCCTGTGTGCTCTGAGGGCACAGGAACCCACCGTGGTACAGCCCACACACCTTCTCCATCTCTCTCTGAGCGGGGTGGAAATGAGGACTGAGTGTCAGGCAGTGTTCCCACACCAGCAGGGCTTCGGCTCTCTGTCCCATCTCCAGAAGCACCTTCCCTTTCCTGAAGAAGGCCTGCAGAGCAGAAAAACCTGCAGTGACTATGAGACAGTGACCAGCTGAGCATGTACCCCTTCAGTTCCCATGTGAGCCCCAAGGGAACCTCCCTCCAGCCTCCTGCCTGCTCCCATCCCCAGCCAAACATCTGGAATGTCAGTGCTCCCACGCTCAGACTCGTCTGAAAAAACACAAGACTCTCCAAAATGCAGCAGATGCAAAAGCCAGTCCTACAGAGAGCTGGAGTCAAGGGCAGACATGGGGACAAACTACTCCCAGTGCAGCACTTGCTGCCTGGATTGGCAACCCAATGGAACTGTCAAGTATATTTCTGGGCAGGATGAATCCAACAGCTAGGAGAATTCAGAAAAGAGGGAAAATGCTCCCTGCAGTCCTACAGACCGAGCACAGTGGGCCAGTGGGGTCTCCCCTCTGCTCACCTCGTGCTTTCCAGGCTCTGTCCTGCACACAGTGTCCAGGTCCTCCAGCGCCTGTGGATACTGCCCCAGTGCCATCAATGCCTCTGCCCGGCACAGCCTCAGGGAGCTGGAGTCTGGGGCTGGAAAGAGAAATGTTGTCACTCATGAAGAGTCCACAGTGAGGCAACAGGGCTGGATGAGGCTGGGGAGATGCCCCAGCAGTGGGACAGTCCCTGAGCCACTGCCTCACGCTGAGCACAGCCAGGTCCTGCAATGCTCTTCATCAGGAGTCACTGGCCTCGTAAGTCTCTGCAAGGAAGTTATTACCCCTAACTATCTAGTTTCAAACTGTTTGAGGCACCTACCTTTGTTTTTTCTCCCATCTTGCCCTGAACACCCTCAGCCAAGAGGCCTTATCACTGCCTTGGGGCTCAGCCATGCTGGGATCTGGGCGTTCATCCATCTTTTGGGGATGCAGCACAAAGGTTCTCCCATACACGCAGTCCCTATGGGGCTGTGGCCACGGGAGGCTCTGCAATGTGATCCACCCAGCAGAGCTGCAATAACATGTTACCAAACCAGATTGCAGCTGTAGATCCCTGAATTCCCAAACCATCAGGGAGCCTCCTGGGCCCATCTGGCTGCCACTGCTCTCCCAGAGCAGAGGAGAAGCTGGGAGGGTGCAATAATCCGCCTCCACCATATGACATGGGTTTCCAAGTATCACAGTGCTGGGTGCCCCCCATGCTCCTGCCTCCTCCTCAATAACTGGCAGTGAGATTCTCTCCTTTCCTCCCTTGGAAAACCACATAAAGAATATCAGCAGTTCCAGCAGGGATATTGGGTTGGGGGATGTCAGGGAGAATGAGCAAGGGGCACCCCAAAAGCCCACAGCCATGGAGTAACCAGGTGTGGTAATGTTTGTGAGTTTAAACTGCAGAGATTCCCAGACCCACCCCGTTATATCACAGCTCATGGAAGTGACCTACATCCATTGCTGTGCAGGCTTCCCACCTCAGGCAATGGGTCTGCGCATCCTGCCCTGCATCCCTCCAGCCCTGAGCATCAACCCATGGCTGCTGAGGGTTGGGGACTTACTGCTTCCTGGTAGATTTGCAGAGGCCCTCAGTGTCACTCAGGTCCCCTCACCAGCTCCCAGTTCCTCACAGGATAGTGGTAGGTCCAGCACAAGTAGCATGTGTGGTAGCCCTACAGGATGCTGGCCAACCTCGTATCAATAAAATAGGCACCTTTTGCAGGTGCTGCTGCTGCATTTACTGTGGCAAAGTGGTGTGGGCAACATTGCCACGCTGAAGGGCCAGCAGCTCTCTCAGACACAAGCTGGGTCCATGAGCCTGGCTGGCAGCCCATCAGCAATCATCAGGAGACATCGCTGATGATGATGTCTCCTGCGCTTCCAAACCTGGCAGCACTTCCTCCTGACCCAGTTCAAACACAGTGCTGATGCAGCCCTGCCAGCCAACTGCAGGTCAGGACTAGCAGCTCCATGACAGCCAGGCACAGGAAGCATCCACCCGCCCCCCTGCTCACCCCTGATGTCACCGTGCCCAGGCACCCACCACTTCTTATCACAGAGCAGAGGAACCTCTGCCATGGCTATTGCCTCCTTGTCCCTCGTGCCCCGTGTGGAGCACAGGGAGACTTTGCTTCCCTACCTGATGCCACCCTGACCCAAGAGAGCAGCAGAGAGCCCAGGCACAGCCACTCCTGCTCCAAGGCTGCCCCGGCCACTGAGCTGTGCAGCAGAACATCACCTGATTCCTCAGAGCTTGCTTTCATTTATGGTATTAGCTGAGACCTTAGGGCTTAAGTCAGTGGTAACTTTCTGCTCAGTACCCTGTTCCACAAGCACGCATCCAGAGACAAAACATCCCAACCCCTAATGACAGGTGGGGATGAAGAAATGGGTACAAAGTCTAGAGGCTTGTTTTCAGTGTGGGCAACCCCCTTTGAACATTTGCACAGCAATAAAGTAACTGATTTGGGGGGGGGGGGGAAAA
>VWZG01000077.1:269536-287274 GCA_013396735.1 Grallaria varia | reverse complement strand
CCCCGATGCTCTCCCTGTCCCTGATGCTCTCCCTGCCCCCGATGCTCTCCCTGTCCCTGATGCTCTCCCTGTCCATGTTGCTCTCCCTGTCCCCGATGCTCTCCTTGTCCCTGATGCTCTCCCTGCCCCCGATGCTCTCCCTGTCCATGTTGCTCTCCCTGTCCCTGTTGCTCTCCCTGTCCCTGATGCTCTCCCTGTCCCTGATGCTCTCCCTGTCCATGTTGCTCTCCCTGTCCCCGATGCTCTCCTTGTCCACGTTGCTCTCCCTGCCCCCGATGCTCTCCCCGCCCCCGGAGCGCTGCTGGAACCTTATAAAACAGCTGGGTGGTTATGAAACCCGCGGCCCCGCTGCCAGACGTCCCATCCCCGGTAGATGGCGGTGCCAGCTCATTTTTCCTAATTTTTTTGCCCTTACTGTTTTTCTTTTCCCCTGGCGCCGCGCCCGGTGCCAACTCCCGGCGGCTGGGGCTGCGCTGCAGAAACAGGGGGGTTTATCGGGGGGTTTCCCCCGCCCCTATAACTTCTCTTCGTCTGTTTTTGATAAATTTGAAATCAGTTGTTACAGCTCAGCACAGACCCGGGCGTCTGGAGTGGCTTTTACGCAGCCTGTCTGTCCCTGCTGGGGCTGCTCCATCCCACAGCAAGCGGCGTGGAGGGCACAGGGAGGACAGTGATGCTTTCTCGTCTGGGACTGTGCAGAACCAGGCAGCCAGAGCCCTTGGATTTCTCTTAACCAAAATCTGCTCACCCAGATCCCAGCTCCCCACCTACTGCCTTTCCTTGGCTGTTTCCTTCTCCGGAGGGACACAAAGCACAGGGAAGGCAACGTGACTTGGTGAATAAATGGCATTTCTCTTTGGAGCCCACAACATCTTTATTTGGCTAAGAGTGGCCCAGTTGCCCTCCAGCACATGCTGCAGTTTGCATCTCCACCTCCTCAGCTGCCCAGGGCATTCGCTGCCAGTCCAGCACGGAAAGGTTAATCCTCCTCTTCCTCTTCATCATCCTTGTCACTGCCGTGGGCCTGGAGCAGGGACACAAAGAAAAGGGACAGCATGTGAGGGGAGTACTGGGTGTCCCAGTACCTGGAGGTATGTGGTAGCACCCACTCAGGGGTTGTGCCGTGGGGCAGACAGGCCCCAGCACGGAGCTGGGCATGGGGTTACCTCCTCCGAGTCGCTCTCAGAGCTGCTGCTGCTGCTCCTGTCCTCTTCCCCATCTCCCTGCCAGGGCGAAGAGAGAGGGACAAGCATCACTGGGGACCCTGGCACCCCATTTGGTGTTTGAGTCAGAGCCTTGAGTCAGAGAGACTCCTGGTCCTGGGGGTATCCAGGGCCAGGCTTTGTACTCCGGTGCTGCTGTGGAACCTCGTGTGCCCGAGCGAGGACTCGGTGGTGTGTGCAGTGCAGACAGCATCACTGTCCATAGCAGCATTTCATTTGGAATGGAAAAGGAGGGAGAACTAACTAGGAATATTGGGAGAAAAGAGACTGCTGTCTCCCAGTGGAAAAGCCAGGCACACAGTGTGATTTCTAGGCTGTGGATGGCACAGCTCCATCCACCACAGTTGTGGGGTTCCACAAGTCAGATATGGTTTCCCTTCACAACCAAGATGTAAATGGTTCTGCAGAAAACTCCATCATTCCCCTACCTTTTCATCTTCCTCCTTCTTCTTTCTCTTCTGCTTGTCCTTCTCTTTTTCTTCCCCAGTCTTTTCCTCCTCCTTTTCTTCCTTCTCCTCTTTCTTGTCCTTTTCCTTCTCATCTTTCTCCTTATCTTCCCGTCCAAACCCTACAACAGGGCACAGAGGAAGGTTCATTGCCAGCGTGCAGCATCCAGGACATGCAAACCCAGCAGGTCCTCACCAAACACTCACATTTCAGGATTGTCGACATTTCACCGAAGCCAAAGAGCTCTGGGGCACGAGATGGTCCCAGTTACGGCACAGAGAGGACCTGAAGGAGCAACTGGAGAGTGGAGGAAGGTGAGCTTTTCAGGGATGAAAACACCTCCCTGGACCATTCTGTTTTCACTGAGTCCCTGTGCACTTCCTATCCCCCTAAACAGCAGAGGAGGGGATCCAACAGTCTGTGGCCTCCATAAAAAACAAAAGGACCAGACCTTGTGCCCACCCAGGCAGCCCTCACTACCCGCTGCCCAGGGAACCAGCAAGTGGTGAGCGATGGAGGCAGAGAAATCTCAGGGCAAACATGTAGGGAGATGCCTTAAACCCTCCATGACACATGTAAATTACAGAAATATTTCAAATTATATGAGGATAAAGAGCAGGTGTGGGTGCTCCTAGGAATCCCCAGCAAAAAGGAGACCTTCTCTGGAGCCAGGGTGATTTCAGGGAGCGAGATGGAGACAGCAGCAAGCAGAGGAGAAGCTGAGAGCAAGGGTAAGAAAACTCCAAGCATTGATTAGGTGCCTGAGAGGTGACAGATGAGGAGAAAGGGAAGAAAACAGCTTGCTTTAAAAATAGCAGGCCCAAACAAAGCCCATGAAATAGCCCAGGCAGATCAAACCCTCCCTCTCATACACAAACAGTGTATCAGGGCAGCAGGGGCAGGGGATCAGGTCCCTTCTGCTCGCAGGGAAGAGCAAGGTCCTTCCCTGCCACAGCAGGTAATTGGGAAACAGCTTCTCTTCCAGCCAGTGATGGAGGGAGACAGAATATTAATGCCTTTTTTAATAAAAAAGCATTAATTTTTTCTCAAAATGACATAATCTGGTTGGTATTATTGGCTCTTTCTAAAGAGCCAGTTGCAGCCTCTGAGCCGATAACATTGATTTGTGTTTCCTAGACAGGTTTTTAACCCCCCAGGATGGTGCAGGGGAGTGGGAAGCTCTGGGGTTTGGATCAGCATGGCAGGAGAGGCAGGTTGGACAGGGAGAGGAGGAGTGTGGGAAATGGCTGATAAAAGATGTAATCAGTGCAAAGTTAAAATCTAATTAATAATGAACAGTAATCTAATTCATCTCCGTAATTAAGAAGCGCAACTACTAATTGAAAATAATTACACTTTAATCTAAAATCATTAAAATAATCAAACGTTAACAAAAGAAAGGCAGCCCCTAGGAAGGTGCAGGGGAAGGTGTAGCTGATGCCCTGACCCCAGGACCTGCTCACCAAAGCTGCTCCACAGCTCCCACGGTGTGTGCCCAGCCCCAAATCCATGAGGATGCCCCTGCCTTGTGCCTTCACTGCCAGAGGGGAGCAGATAGGGAAGGCACGTGGTACACAGAAGTGGACATCAAGCTTTGCACTTGGAGGTGGGCAACCAGACCAAACCCCAGCAGCCAGGGCTGGAAAGGGGTGGCACTGCCCCAACACATGCTACGAAATGCCCCCATCGGGGGTTACAGCCCTTTAATTCCCCTCCACATCGATAACCTTGTCCCTGGGGACCAACCCTGCTGATTTTCAAGGCATGGAATCAGCTCCCAAACGCAGGGGCTCTGACAAACTCCTGTCCAGCCCCCTCTGCAGCCCCTGCCATGGGTCTTGATGGCTGCCAATGCTCAGCTTTTTCCCATCCCAGACCAGCAGATCCAGTTTCGCCTGCTCCTCCAGAGCCTTGGCCAACACGGGTTTTGGGCAGGCAGGTTCACCTGACCCAGATGAGCTGGTTCCCTAAAGCCTGGGCAGGCAAACCAGCAAAACCCAGCGACCAGCTGATGGTCCCCACTGACCAGCTGCAATTGTCCTCCATAGCCAGGCTAAGTGTGAGGTGCAGCTCTGGCTAATGGAGCAAACCTGCATATTCATACCTCTCCAGATGCAACAGCCCAGATGGCCTTACCCTCCAGGCACAACACGCTCACAGGACACAGTGAGCCCACTCCCATCTCACCCAGGGTGCTGAAGTCCTTCCCACAAGGCTCAGGCACGATGCCCCATTGCCAACCCCAAGACCTCATGGAGCACAGGCTGTCCCAGGGATGCTCCTTCTGCACCCTCCGCTTCACCCTGCCCTCCTGCTCTGCCTCTCCAGCCTGTAAAATACGTATGTAAGTCTGTAAATTCCCAGGATAACATGAGGGAGAAAGGAAAGCACCTTACCTGGAGCTGAGAAAGACAAGTGGCCTCCTCAATGCCTGGCTGACAGCTACCAGGGATCTGGGTATTTGAGTGTTGTGGTCTCCTCCCCAGTCCCACTTTTGGAGCAGAAAAACTGGCTCTGCCACCTGCCACGGACAGCACATGACACCGGAAACAGGACCAGCCCCATTGGTACCCACAAGAGGCATCGCCTCCAGCACAGGCAGGAGCAGAAAGACCTTGCAGCAAGCAAGTCAGGGCAGCTCTAGAGGCTGCAGACAGCCATGGGGACCAGCCCTGGGACCAGGGAGGGCACTGGTGACTCTGTCTGGGATGTGCTATGGCCAGGGCCCTGATGGAAGTACAGAAAAGGGATTTTGGGGTTGTCCTTCAAACTGTGGGGAGAGGGACCTCCAACAGGTCCTGGCTCCCTCTTGGTAGGAGGTGTCAGGTGACTCCAGGAGATCCAGGCAAGGCCAGAGCAGGCAGAGCTCAGCTCTCCTTGCTCCCTTCAGTGCTTGTCCTTGCTGCTGGCTTCCACTCCAACATATCATTAAGTAAATACCTGTCAGCAGAGAGCAGTTACCAGCAGGTCTAAACACTTGCATAATGTGCTTTCCCTCTAATGCAATGCCCTCATTTCTAACAGCACCAGTAAGGGATAATAACAGTAACAATAATGTCAGAAAGGCCTTGTGTACCTGGCTAATTTGTTTTCCCCACCTAATAAAAGGTATTACCTCTCCCATAAGATTTGCCCCATTTAACACCTTTAACTCTACAACAAAGCTGCTCCCACAGTCATTTGACTTTCATTTACAGTAATTGCAGCGTGCATGGAGCCCCCTTCCCAGCAAGTGAGACTATCCCTGGGTAACCCATGCAGGGAGCAAGCAGCTGTACAGAAGTGACTTGTCCCAAAAACCTGGCTCTGTCTGCCCCAGGCCTCTTGCATCACAGCCCCAAATTCAGAGCGAGAGTCCCCTTGGCAGGTTTAGATCAGAAATGAGGGATCTGTTTTAACACCAAGGGTGGATAAACCCTGGAGCAGCTCAGCAAAGCCAGTGGCAGAGTCCCTGTTGCTGCCCATTTTACGATCAATAGCTGTGGTGCTCTGACAGAGACACTCCAGCTCACTCACAAATCAGTCAGGGAACCCTTGCGGCCAGCACTTAGTCTTGGGATAAACAATGGCAGCAATCCCGCCTGTCCTGGCATGACACAGCCACCAGGGCAACGCAGCCAGGGAGGGCTTGGTGGAGTTGGGCACATGGAGCACAGTGCAGGACCATGGGATGGATCCAGGGAGGATGCTTGGTGTTGGCACCAGCACTGGCATCCAACCCACACCTCTGAGCAGCCCCTGCCACCTTAGGAGGATCCTCCCCCACAAATACCAAACTCAAGCTTACTTTGAACTGGTGACCTCATTGCCTGCTCTCCGCCAGCCAAAGCTGGGCTCTCAGTACTCTGACACCCCCAGCGTCCCCAGTTAGAGGAGCCCAGGGGACAGCCCTGCCATCACTCCCTGGACATGGCAACACAAAGTGTCACCCAGGGAAGGGGCGGCCAGGGACCATCCTGACCATCCAGCCAGGCCGGAGCCACCAGCATCTCCCAGCACAGGGCTGGCTGCCACTCCCCAGCAGGACAGCAGAGAGGCACCCACGGACACCTCTAGGTCCCACCCCACAGACCACACAGGCTCTGCTCTCACCCTGCAGCAGGCACAAAGCTGCCCTCAAAGGAGGGAAAGCAACCTGCCAGCCAGCACCCAAAACACTTCTGAGCTGATGTCACTGCTGAGTTGCAAGGGACAAGAAAACTCCCAGAAAACATGAATTAGCACAGTACAGACCACTTACATCATCCATTTCTGTGCCAAGGAGACTTTGGCTACAGAACACCAATCTCTGCTTAAATCACATCATCGCATACCCCTGTTTATTTAGGATCCAGTGTACACACCTGACAAGGAAATGCCAGAGCTCTCCCCTTCCTGCCCCTGAGTCAGGCCATTTAATCTGTGCTGTGGGTAACCTGGGACAGCTGTCCCCTTGGTCACAGCCACCAGTGGCAATGTAGCTGCTGCTTCATGCAAATGAGGACAACTGCTAAATCCTGTCAGAGGTTCTGCTGCCACTGAACATTCATGTTTTAATAATGGGAAATGAGTCCCTGGGAAGGTGGCTGGGCAAGGACTGGGAGCACATCCCAAAGCCCATTGGAAGACCAAGCCTCTTTTATGTTTTAAACCTTTCCAGAGCAGCTGCCAGGAAGCAGCTTTTACAGCTGCAACTGACAGAATCTCTCCCAAGGAAAAAAATAATTGTGGGAGGCTTTTTTTTCCTCCTCCAAGTCACTGCCAGTATTTTAGCTGACTCTTATCTATTTGCAGCCACCTCTCACCTCCCCAAACACTACCAGAAGTGCTCAAATTACTGTCAGGTCTCATTAGGTTCACGAGCAAGGCGAGGCCAAGCAGTAAGACCTCCAGACAGTAGGATGCTGAATTCTGATGAATCCTTTGGGTAGGAAGATTTCAGCAAGTGTGGAACTGTGTTGGCTGCCTATTGCAGCCCTTGCACCAGCACACAAATTAAGATGGTGCATGTTTGATTATTAGCTGCTATAATAAAATCCAGGTGGGCACATGACTAAAAGAATTATTGTCTGCATCTTAAAAAAAAATCATTTCCTTTAATTATTAAACTACTCTGCACTAAAGCACTGCAGGTCAGTAGAATTTATCTACAAGAAAAGCAGCTGCTGCTTCATAAAACCCTATTACCTTTATTTCTTCTGACATTTCTGTAAATTTTGGCTTTGTGACAGGAGCAAAGCTGCCATTTTGCACTGATGCAGGAGCTGGGAGTTCATCTGTGGGAGCCTTCTTTCCTGTGAGGCAATACCCGGCCATGAGAAAAAACTCAGCTGTCCTGGCCCCAGAGCTGCACCCATCCCTGCCCCCAAAACCACAGTCAGGACTGAGAAAAAGCCCTCATTATTCTTTCATTTCATTTGTGCTCACTGCTACATTGATAGCTTTTAACTGGAACAGTTGTCAAAACAAATCCTTTATTTAATAGTGTTATCAACCAAAAGAAGAAAAAAATACAGAGTTTATCATAGTGCAGATTTTTTTACCCCAGACACACTCCTTTCAAGTCCAGTTTTCTTTAATATCTGAAAAATCCCCTCTATATCTTTAGAGATCTGATGAGTCTAACCATGACTAAGACAAGGCTTTTTCTATATATATAAAATCAGAGGAGCATCAGCCAAAAGGTATTTTAATAATAAAAACATTTCTCTACTGCACAAATAGAGCAATGTTAAGCCTTTCTGTACAGCAGAGATGTGCAAGACCTGCTAAAACCCAGAGGATTTTCAAAAGGGGATTTGAGCATCATTGTTCCCAATGAGCAAGTGCAGAGGCAGGTGTGACACTCAGTCACCTCTGGTTAGCTATTATGGACTTCTTGAAATTCCATTTCAGCTGTGCATTTCTGCTCTTGTGATTCCAACAGAGGCTGCTCCCTCCCCATGGGCAGGCTCAAAGGATAGAAATTGGAAAAAGGAACAAAGCAGGGAACTTGCACAGCACAAAGAAACAGATACCATATGTAGAGCAGCTTCTGAGTCAAATTAGGACTCCCACTAACAGAACCAAATTGCTTCCTCTCTCCCTACTTTAATATACCTTCCAAGAAGGATCATTGCATTATAGTGTTTTTACACGGAAACAGAAGAAAAGCAGTATGTGAGTTTGTGAACAGTCTGTGGCTGACATGTCAAGTTGCACTGAAGAAGGGGAATCCCCCTGCTAAATTCTCTCATTAAATTGCCCAAACACAAATCAAACCCTTTCAGCCAGCTCTCATTTATTGCTATAAAGGCAAGTACCTGCATTCTTAGGGCCCGATCAGCATTTTCCCAGCTCGTGCTGAAGCAAGCACTCTGTGAGAGCATGAGAAACAGCACCCTGGTGAGAGTCTCTGTCCCACATCCCTGAGTCAGTACAGACATCTTAAGGAAGCCGGGGCTTCTCTTCAACAACAGCTGGATAAGGAATCCTCTCTGCTCTATTCTTTCCAGCCTAGGAGTTGCAAGGTTCATCACCATAAATATCTGCCTTTTCTTGCACCTCCTGTCCAATATTCACTTTAATACCAATGCAGAGTTATCAGGAACCTAATTACGTCTGACTTAAAAATCACACGATGATTTTAGTGAACTAGCCAGCTGCTACTCCTTTCTCCAGCACTGGAGAAGCTCTCTGGACTGTGAAGACAAAGAGCTTGTTAACACATTCAGCAGAGAGATTTCAGTGAGAAGATACAGACAGTCCATGAAAACAGAGAAGCAATCTGCACTTTAAGTTTGTCACGTTGTCCACCAGCCTGGACTATGCTAATCACATCTCTCAGTGTGCTGTAAGAGCTGTCACTGCCAGACTGCACTTAATCACCATTCTTGCAGCAGCGAACAGAGTTCATCTTTTTCCTTTTAATAAGAGCCATTACATCATTCTCCAGCATGGAAAATACGAAGTGGGAAGGTCAAAAAGATCTTAATTAGAAGGTTTTTTATTACTGTGGTAGTTCCGTTCTAGCCTCAATGAGAGAGATCTGCAGTACAGGCAGCAAGAGCTGGAAGGCATCTTGGATATAGGAAGCACTGTTTGAAGCCTGTAAAAACAAAAATCAAAATACACATATGAATAATTACACTGCCAATCAGATTTACTAACCACATACTCATTTCAAACAGCATCGATTAAAGCACAGAAGAAGCAGAAGCCTAGTGCTTGCTGGATATAAAAGGCTTCATTCCAGGAAACAATTTAATATTAAGTTTTTGAGGGTTAAAAACTGCCTTAAGAACTGCCAGACAAGATCAGGTGCAATCTAAATGTAGGATACTGTTTTCAGTAACAGATGGAAAGAGTTTATTTCTAAATGAGGCATAAGCATAAACTGTGACAGGAAGGAAGGACACACCAGTATGAAACACCCCTTTCCTACCACATCACAGAGCTGTGCAAGCATTCAGAACCAACTTACTAACAAGAAAGTGTTGGGACTCTTGCAAGCTAATTTCTGAACTTGTCTAAGATCTGACTTTGGACATTTAAATTCTAAAAATTGTGCTGAATTTAATATGTGTCCTCTGACCCATGGTAACTGTCAGCTGTCACCACGTAAGGCTCACTCTTCACTAAGTAACACATCTCTTGTGCAAATCTAGACATTTATTAAAGCTTTCAAGTTATTAGACAGGTAAGCACAATTTCAGACCATAGGTTAGAGAACTTGGCATGCATAAGGATACTGAAATGGAAAGAACCAGCATATCTATTTTTAAAGCATTAGCCTAAAGTTTTAATGTTAGCACAACTGACCTCCAAAAACACTCCAGTGATTAAGGGATTAAGCACATCTGCTTTCTCTTTGACCTGCAGAGATCAGACATATATTATCCTGATTGAAAATTTGATCACATTTCTTCAAGCAAGATAAAGCTAAATCCTCAATAAGTTTAAAATCACCACTGCTCCCTTGACTAGAGCAAAGCTAAGCCACAAGCTCAGCTGCCTAGTAGCATGCAAATAAGAACAAAGTAACCTGCATACACCCAACACAGGTTGTGTATGAATACACACACCTCATCTTCAAATGAACTGGGGACAAGTGGAGGATTCAGAGATAATCATACTCTTCAATAACACCTCAGTGCTCTGGAAAACCCACAACAGGATCACAAACCTTATTTGCTTCTGTCTCCTTAGTACTGTTAAGCCCAATTCCCACCCCCACGCTGTGCTGAATGCAGCAGGAGGCACACATTCAGCCGCCACAATTTGGGGAACACTGGCCTAGATAAGTTCACAGGAAAAAAACCCTGCATATATAAACATGGAAAGACACAAAGCACTTCATGGCAAAGATCCCCAGGCAGTAATCAACTAACCACATCTCATTCCTAAGAGTTGTGGTGCAACACTTACCCCTGCCGTTGTTAAGCACGTTGTAAACTCTTTAGAGAAAGCTGATAGTTCTTTACACAGCATGATTGTCATTCTGTGGAAGAGAGGGAAAACTGTGAAGTAAATACAGTTCTCAAGATGAACTTTTTTTTAGCATTCCTCTAAAACACAAATGCCTTATTTATATGCTCATGAAGTTAAATTAAACCAAAACTGACATAGAGAATGTAAATGGTATATGACGATTCAGAAGTCCCCCCAATAAATTAGAGAGGAAATAAATAATTAAAGCTGAAGAACTGAAACAGCATTTAGAGGACAGACATCCATTCTGGAAGGAACAGTACCAACTTGCTTTTTTTTTACTGGCAAGTGCCATTTTCTGAATTAGAAAGTGATGCATATTTCATACACACGCCAAGTATCTCCTGGGAAGTAATTGTACAGTCTCATGTACCTAGCATACTAAATGATTAACAAAGAGGTAATCAAGAATCCCTTTTATACAACTGCTTTGTCACATTTTAAAAGTCCATCTACTGACTAGCACTAGCTTAGGCAAACATTCTTCTTGGCTACATAAAGCTTTCAAGTAGGGTTTCCTCTTTCTTATCAAGAAATGCGTTTAAGTTGGAAAGAGACAGCTGAGTTCTGCTGGAAGAGAGTGATGCCACCCGCCACAGATTCACAAATCTCAAAACCTATGCAGAATTCAAGAGCCCTGCATTGCATGATTTGCAAAGAGTTATTAAACAGTTTAATCAGTAAGTAAATGTCACTACGAAGAGATGCACTCACTGTGAAAGGGACTTGGCTCTGTCTGTGGCTGTCACCTCCTGTTTCTGACCATACAGAAACAAAGCTGCAGCTTTGTGAAACATTTCAATGGAGCAGGCTGTCAGTTCTGCCAGGCTTCTTATGGCAAACGCATGAATATCCTGCAAGAGTGAAAGATTTCCCATACCATACAAAAACTAGCAGCTTTTAGTATTTAAAACAAGTCAATCACACAACATACTATCACTACACTGCTCTTTCAGATCACAGAGCCTGCAGAGAAATAAAAACCCATAAACTCTGGGAATCACAACTGTAACTCAGCATGCAGATAAACACTCTGCAGTCAGTTATTCTCTTCCTTCATTACTCAAGTTACCTCCACTGATTTTTTAGCATCCTGGTCACCATCACCATCTCTGGATTCTACTTCCTGGTTTTCTTCACTCTCTTTTTCTTCTTTAGGAAGACTACTGTTGAATCGTGCCATCCATTCATAAGCAGACGTCCTCACCTGTACGAAGATGTGCCATAGTATTTAATGACTAGAATGAAGCCTCCCTGCAAACCTCAAGACATGGAATATTGGATCTTTCTAGAGGAAGGAGGCAGCTACAGCTCCTGAGCTTGTGAGAAGAACCAGGACAAACGATTCCAGTGCATTCACGACTTTGTAGAGAGTTGGCTGCACTGATGTAGTTGAGGGCAGTTATTACTCTAGCACCAGGTGCTGGAGTTTACCACCAAGACCAGACTATCAGAGATGTTTTAAAAATATGTCTGCAGAATGCTGCTGCCACTTGGTGGATCTGAAGGGTAGTGAAATGAAGACAAGAAAATTGATTCTTCCTCATACCAACTCCTGAACATAGTAAAACCAGGTGTTTTGTACCAAGAGGAGGGCTTAATTTCATGACTGCAGGTTATTTCACTGTGGTGGCTGAAGGCTTGCTGCTTCTGCTTATCTTTGCCACCACTTACAACTGCCCAGTGACAAGGCAAAGACATGCTTGGTTGGCATCTACTGACTCAGAGCCAAAGACATTACAGAACAGGATTTTGTTCCATGTTAAAGGAAAAGGCCATCTCCTTGGTCTACCATTGTCAAAGGATCTAAGACATGGCTTGTTTTCATGCATTTGGCATTTTCACAAGCAAAGCAGGACTGAGAAGCAGTTCTGTGGGGAATCTCTCCAGTATTTAAAAGATGGGAAATAACTCACCATGATCACTTTGTCTGGCTTGGAGGAGATATGCAATTCTGAAAACAACTGTGTAACTTCTTTTGTGAACTCCTCATCTCCTGAAGGACAGGAAAGGTTAAAGAATCCACACAAAGGACAGATTCAGGAATAAGCAGCAGTTCAATGCACAACTAGTTCTGCACAAGTCTGTCAGCTGTTTCCTTTATTTTTCTTTGAATCATAACCTCAGGCAAGAATGCATCAAAGCTAGTCTTTTCAAATACAATTTCTAAGGTAAGTTCTGCAAAGGTGGAGACATCACTGCCTGAAGGTTAACTTTTGCCTTCTCAGTTCTGGTTTTGTAGCTAAGGTAAATCCACTTTTTTTTATTTTTTTTTTTTTATTTTTTTACAGGCAGCCTTTTATAATGCATGAATTTGCACATCACCTTGGAGAGTCTGAAACACCACTTAGAGTCTATGGTTCTCCTGTTATATATGGCGGAGCAGATGTGAGATCCATTATGTGCAAATATAAAAGATACATTAAATGCTGAACGATAGCAAGTGCAGGTGTGTAAGCCCTCCCTGATGAGCATTTAGGTAAAAGCAATGCAAGAAATTTACATTTAAATCCATGTAATCCTCAAGAATCAGAGCTCTTGTGTATGAAGGTACCTCTGAGTCTTTTGGTCTGTGCGCTAACTCACATTTAAAAAACAAATAAGAAGGCTTTTTACTTTCCCACAGGTTGGACAACTCTATTCACAGTCTTTCCCTCCTGGTCAAGGAAATCCAGCATCTCTTTGCATTTGCATCTTGGCTCAGGGTCAGTTGTATGAAGTGTCCAAGAGTCAACTCTAATCCTGCTCAGGTAAGAAATCATTCCTGCTACAGAATTACTACACAGTAGCTTTCCAGAGATGAAAGGTGTTGCCACCTGCCATGCCCCTGGCCACAGCTGGCTTCAGGATTAAGCATCCAGCTAAAGAATAACTTCACTTTGGCATCATGCCCATTGCTAGTGATCAAGGCTGGTTGTCTCTGCACTGAGAATTTCAGTGAGAATCAGCTTCTCCTTCCAGAACCTGGGGCTCTCTTACCCTTCTTTTCTCCCTCTTCTTCATCAAAGAATTCAGGCAAAGAAAATGCTTCTTTGAGTTGCTCCATTTCCTCCTTCAGTGTGTTCAAATCTTCTCCAGAGAGGGCATTTAGAACTGATTTCACCTAGTTAGGGGCAGCACAAAGAGAGGATCTTAAATCCATCCAGTAGGACAGGAAATGAAGCACTAGTTTACACTGCATGTAAAAACATGACAGACGGATGTAAATGTGAAAACGCTATGTTCCTACAGGAAAGAGGAAAGGTGGAAAGACCTGTGAAGCCCTGTTATGTAGTAGTGGATTCTTAAGGATTTACTCAAATTTCTTTCATAAAAAACAGTGAATGACTTCTGAAATTGCATGCCTATTTGCTCTCCTCCCTGCCCCAAGACAGAGAGGACAATCTCTGCTGTGCTTATGAAACTCTCCTCCAAGGCAGAAAAGAAGTGCGTGTGAGGAGAGTAACTTGTGAGAAGTTGTTGAAGACATACAGGAACAGAGGCTGTCTGGGTAAAAGGAATGGCGCTGGGACCTGAGGACAGGATTTAGTGCTCCCAAGGTAAACACCAGATCCTAATGAAGGGGTCCAAGTGAAGCTGTGGAATCATCATTTTATAGCAAGTTCTGAGCACTTGATTCTACGTGTATATACATATATGTCTAATATCTTTTTTTTTGCCCCTGCTCAGCTGAGCTCAAAATAGAAAGCAAAATGCTCAAGGCCATTACCTTTGATTCACTTTCTCTGGAAAGCATCTCTAAGGCCTCCAGATGCGAAAGACCCTGAAACTCATCAAACAGTAACCCATAATGGGCTTTCTTCTCTGTAACCATGGTAACCTCAATAGCTGTCTGCTGCTCTTCTTTCTCCTTTGCCTCTCGTAAGACCTGAAAAAGAAAAGCAGAGGCCTCGTGACAGTGCCAGAAGACACTGAACATAGGAGGAAAAGGCTTTTAGTTCAATAGTAAAAATGGTTGCTTAATGACAGGACCACAAAAGAAGGGAGAAGAAATAAGAGAAACCAATGAGGTGCTGATAGAGAGCTGCCATACCTGAGATAATGTAGAGCTTCTGTTTATTAGGCCCTTTGTTTTTTTGAATCCAGGGTCTCCCTCAGCTATTACATCCATTGTCTTTTTCCCGATGAATTCCAAGGCATCCAGACCTCCACTAATAACAGTTTTTCCCTAGGAATCAGATTTGGATAAAAACAGCACATAAAATTTGCAGAAGACTATACAAGGGAAGAAATTGAATTGGGGGATTTATATCAGCAATGTGATGCTGGACACTGACATAAAAGCCAAATTGGTCCTTGCCATCCTAAAATTTAACCTTAATCATCACAAAGAGAGCAGAAGGACATGGAAAGAGACACAACACATTATCATCCAACAGTTTATTAGAGCACCCAGACAGCTGCAGCAATCTGATGGGAAATACATTTTTAGTTTGTGAACAAGCTGGTTCTCAGCACATTAAAGTATTTAGTGCTCATCCTTTCAGTGAGGAAACACTAGACCTGTGGATTTTGGTTGCTATCTTTTGTTCAAGCTTTAAAAGCAGGAGCAAGCTTTCCATGTGCAGCACTTTCAGATTCACGGGCAAATTGACAAGACAGCAGATCACAAAAGCAGTTTCTAAGGGTAATGGCTTCCTTTGAAGTGCATTTCTCATGGTCACAGGAGCAAGCTGATTTCCAAGCAAATTGGGCTAGTTTCACAGGGGGTTTTGAAGAGGAGAATGGATTTTGTGTCTAGACAGTTCTGTGGAAATCAGTGGAACTACTCCAGGAATGAGACTGACCCTGCATTTACCTGAATACTTTAAAGGAAGGGAGCAGAGATGACAGAGTCCAGAGGTGACATGCACCGAAACGCATGCTCTGCATGGCACACCATTATTTTCTGTTGGTTTGTATCAACACTTAATACAGAACTATCAAAATTCAAGACATCATATACATTAGGTGCTAGTTAGAAGCGAGGTGCAGGATAAAGGGTGTCTGAAGTTTGGTACACTTTCCTACTATTCATCCTCAAATATCAAAATTGTTTCCTCTCACAATGTTTCAGATGAAAGGCCAAAGCCCCAAAGCTTTCTTAAACCCATTTTCTCCCACATTCCCAACTCACTTACTGTGCTTTGGACAGCAGTAGAGATGGTTGATAAAACTTCCAGAGCCCCAGCAATAGGAAAGGAGCTGCCATCATTAGCTGCACCAGGATTCTCAGTTCCTGCATTAGAAGGCAGAAAATTAGCTTCCTCACTTCCAAAAAAAGATCCTGTCAGCTGCGCAGTGGAGAAAATCGACACCAAGCATCAGCCAGAAGCAGGTCTGCAATCCAGATTATTTTTCTACCTACTTTTCAGAGCTAGCAGAACTACGCAATAAAGTATTAATTTAATTTTTTATTATTGATCTCAAAATGCAAGGTGCAAAATGAGGTGGTGTTATTTTAGGGGTGATTCTGTTATGAAAAATATTTCGGGGTGGTTCTTACACAGTAAAAACTAACCTCTTGTAGCATCTCCAGACTCTGAAGAGATTTCACTAGGACTGGGGATCCCAAGGGTTGTTTCTGCTTTTTCTATGACATTTGAAATACCTTGACCTAGAGAAGACAGAAATCAGAACAGAAACAGGATTAGAGCTGCATATTCTATTTTATTATTCTGGATCCCTCCTGTTCAAAACAGTTTACTCAGTACTAAAACCTCCTCCTATTCAGCTTGCCTACCAATGTAATGAACCAAGGTTTCACCTCAGCTTTTAAATTAAGTTTTAAATACCAGATGAACACAAGTTTAAAATACCAGGTGAAAATTACACAAAGGCCTTAAAAACTTGAAAGTAATTTCGGCTGTGCATATCTCCTTAATCTCACTGCACCTTTTGGTACAAGCCTTCCCCATTACTCGAACAATTCTCTTGACATTCTTCCAATAATGGCTGCTATAACTGAAATCCCCTTTTCTGGAAGCAAGCTCTAAAGCACTAGCTTGAGACACAAAACATGATTAAAATATTTATCAAATACCAGAATGAGCCTTACCTACAGTAGCTACAGTAGCAGATGCAGTTGACAGAAGAGATTTCCCCCAGCTTCCCCAGTAGCCCCACCCTGTCTGAACTGCAGGAGAATCTGAGACCTTTAACAAAGAAAAAGAGAAGAGTGATTCAGGTATTACGGTGAGGAGAGAAAAACAAGCAGTCTGTGATGTGTGACTTTTGTGCAGCTTTTTCTTTGCAGAGAAACAGCAAATGTGAATTTTCAGATAGGAGTGGGGCTTATGCTCAAAGACATGAAACGTGAAGTCATATTATTCCGAGCAAGCACAGAACATACCTTGACGGTTTCAGCTGTGGGCTTTTCTGTGGCAGCAGGCTGGCTTGGGGGTTTGGGTTCAGGTCTCTTCCGAGTCACAGGCACAGGCTCAAGCTCTTTCTCTCTCTCTTCACTGCTCTCAGAGCAGCCAAGTTCCTCTGCTTTCTGATCATTTTCTTCTTTCAGATTTTCACGACTGTCTTTCTCAGACATGACTACAAATATCCATAGGAAGCAAAGCAGATAAAATAATCACTCACCTGTAAACGCTGACATTAGTTCAACAGCACCACATTTGTGTTTTAAATAATTAAACACAACCATGTTGCCACACATACCCGCATGCACAGATTATGTTTTTAAGCAAGAGTGTATACCAAATTACGTCTGACTAGAAGAAATGTCATACTTGGAAGTTTAAAGTCCCACAGGAACACGTGGCTTTATCTAAACTGACACACCCTCTCTGCAGGAAAAAAAAAAAAAAAGCAGGTTGCTAACTGCAAAACAAATTAAGGTACAAAAGGTCTCACATAATTAAATCCATGACTTGGTCCACCAAAATAAAAGCGAAAACAAATTGTTTGGGATGGCTGCTTTGAGGACATAGGATACAAATGAGGACAGCTATCAGAGAGCTGAGCAGGCAGCGAGGCAGTGCCTGGGTCACTGCTGTATTTGGGGCTGAGCTTTGCCAGGGCATTAACACCCCCAGAACTTGAAATGTGCTACAGCAGCCACCCTGACATCACACATCGCGGATGCGGAGCCCACCAGGGCGGGGCTGCCACGCTGCCCCCGGGCCGGCCTGGGGCTCCTCCGGCAGCCCCTCGCCAGCTCCGGGACAAGGGAATCGCCCACCAGAACCTCCCAGACCCCCCGGTACCACCCCGGGGGCGGCGTGTCCGGCGGGGCACCCACTGATGCAACCCGGGCACAGGGGAGGGAATCCTTGGGTGCGGGCTGGGGACCCCCACGGCCCCTCTGCCCAGGCGCCTTCGCAGCGGCCACCGGGACCCCACGGTGACAGCGGGGCCTGGTAACCCCACGGGCCCTCGGGCCGCACCATCCCCAGTCACCCCACGGGCCACCCCATGTGCACCATGCCCACCCGGGTCACCCCATGGGCCACCCCATGTACACCATGCCCACCCGGGTCACTCCATAGCCCTCGGGTCACCTCACAGGCCCCCGGACCCCCCCACGTACACTATGCCCACCCGGGCCACCCCACGTACACCATCCCCACCCGGGTCACCCCTCGGGCCGCCCCACCCGCACCATGCCCACCCGGGTCACCTCACAGGCCC
>VWZG01000077.1:213378-268943 GCA_013396735.1 Grallaria varia | reverse complement strand
GCGGGGGAGGTGGCGGGCCGGGGTCCCGCCGTGTTGTTTTGGCGTGGGAATGGAGCGGGGTGGGAGTAGGGGAGGGATTGGAGGGGCGGCGAAGGTGGGGAAGGGCCTTGAGGGGAGGCCACGGCTGAGGGCGCTGGGTGTGTGTTCAGGTGGAGGAGGCTGAGGGGAGACCTCCTCGGGAGGGGCAGGCACTGATCTCTGCTCTGTGGGGACCGGGGACAGCACCCAGGGAATGGCTGGAGTTGTGTCAGGGGACGGTTGGATGGATCTCAGGGAAAGGTTCTTCCCGCAGAGGGTGGTGGGCACTGCCCAGGCTCCTCAGGGCGGTGGGCACGGCCCCAAGGCTGTCAGAGCTCAGGGAGTTTGGACAACATGCCCAGGGACAGAGTGGGATTGTTGGGGTGTCTGTGCAGGGCCAGGGGTTGGGCTCGATGACCCTTGTGACTCCCCTTCAGCTCAGGATATTTTGTATTTATGGCGGGACGTCAGTTCTGTGTGGGTGTCGCATGTCCCCCTGCAGGGAGAACAGGGTTTTCCACAAGCGAACTTGTGAGTGTGCAGGTCCGGGCTGTGAGGACAGGGGCTCCTGGTTCTGTGGAACTTTGAGCCTCATCGTTTTTAGCTGACAGAGCAGAAAAGCCTGTTTTGGTGCACAGCCAATGATACGTCCCTGGCGAGTTATCCCCATGACAGGGTCAGGCAGCCGAGGGATGCACCCAGGAAAACACCACATCCCATCAGGGCAGCCTTGCATGGCAGAGCCGGCCCTGGTCTCCTGTGGATTTGCTCCTGAGGTTGGTTTTGGGGCTGTGGGTGCTGCTGCTCCCCTGCAGAGCCTTGGCTGGCGCCAGCAGAACATGAGCCCTCCCTGTGGCCTCTCCCGTGCTGGGAGCACCGGAATGGCTTTTGTCAAGACCATGCTGTCTACTTTCATAAACTTCCCAGGAGTTATTATGTGCAGGGCTCTGCCAAATGCATCTCCCTGGTCTGACAGAGGGTCAGAGGAGCCTTGCAAATGGTGTTTCTGCAAGACATCACTCTGCGAGCAGGAAGCTGTGCTCTGTGCTAGAGTGATCCATTTGGATCTGTCTGTGTGCACTATTACCAATTAGCATGTTCTAAATGCCCAAACTCATTTCCACATCGTGTGCCAGAAGTGTCAGTCAGTCAATCAGAGCAGCCTGTGCTCTGTCAGGTGTTTCTCCATTTATTGCCTCACATTACTCCAGGTATGAAATAATGTTATAAGCAGTGAATGTAAAGCTGTATAACTCGCAACCTCTTGGGCCCCAATTTTGCAGTGCCATATAAATGTGTGTAATTTTAAGTACTATCAGTACTTCCACTGACCTCAGTGGGACTACTTAGAGTGCTCTAAGTTAAACACCAATACACTTCTTCAGGGTAAGAGCCAAGGATGACTCATACAAGTGCATGCATCACAGATTTTTATCCTTCCACTGCTATTTGTTGTCACAACTTATGGTTTAATAAAGGTTAAATATGTTGAGCTCAGCTTTAGGTTCAGTTGTAAAATTGCCAGTTTCTATTCTGCATGGTTCATCTTGCTTGAGCTTAACACTTTCTTGAGGAATTTTGATGTTGGCATTGATCACACTTTCTTCTTTTTGGGTCCTTTATCAGCTCCAGCAGCTGTTTTACATAAGTGCAATGGTGGAAGAATATGGGTTTTGCAAATCATTTTATTGTTCCCAGCACTTGGCAGTGAGAGATTATTGTCTGCTTAGCAATAATGGCTTTTCCAAAAGACAAACAATTTCTAATAAATCAGACCTCGAAGAATTCAATAGTAAAATTAAATGACCCATCACCAATGGTTTATACATTATGCAGGCTCAGTGCAAGTATAGTGGAGAGCATATGCAATTACTGGAGATAATTACTCTTATGAGGGGAAATGTTGCTGAGTATTTCTTGTGTTAAATAATTGAGTGAGATTCCTAATGTCATTTTAGAAGGACCGTCACAGACACTTGGAAATCTAACAATTTAAATTTAATAATTTAAAATTACAATAGCACAGGCAAAGTACAGGAGACACTGGAATTATTCTCTAATAAATCTAAAGTATCAGTTGGGAGGTTATTGTTTTAGAAGACTGTAAGTTATTATGTGCCTGTGATTCAAGACTGAAGATGAGGGTTTGTCTTTACTGCCTCATGTGGTGTGAAGTCAGGTCTGATGCATGCAAAAGCCATTGAGTGCAGTGGCATTTTTGGCTGAAGGCAGCTGGGTCGTGGGGTGATGTCAGCTGAAGATCTGCGACTGCAGCATCTCACTTGCCACCACAAGCTGTGACAGATTCTCAAATAGCAGCTCCAGCAATTCAAACGTCAGTGGTCCACAAACTACTCACGGTCTGCAGCCTGCCTGTGTAAGGAACCTGCACAAGGTCACCAAAATTGGTTGTCAGCAGCCTTCTGAAGACTCTGAGACACTCTGAAAATACTGGAGGTCTAAAAAAGGGAGGTTAAAACCACTCCATCAAACAAGAATAATTGTTGATCAACAGCAGCCTTAGTACTGGGTTCTTTTCAGACCTGTGCCGTTGCTGTGGATGGGATGCTCTTCTCTAGAGGCAGCAGGACTCAGGCACGCTTTCCCTAAAGCTTTGCTGATGAAAAATTGGAATGAAAGAGCCCTTGGTACTGTTTTTAACTGTTTAGCTGTGGGAAAGTCGCTTCTTCAGCACAATGGTATAATTGAGTTCTCAGCTCTGGTCTCATCTTAAATGAAAGGACAAGAGGCATGATAGAAAACAGAGTGCAGCAAATGATTAAAAAAAATAGAGCAGATGAAGGGATTTCTGTTTACAGAGAAACAAGTAGGGAGCCTGTTTTCCAGTTTCTGTTGCAGGATTCAGTGGGTGAGTTGGTTAGTCAAGCTTGAAGGAGAGTTGGACACAGCTGTCCTCTTTGCCTTCTTTGTTAAACTGGTTTTGGCAATAGCTGCAACAGAATTGGAAGTGGGTCAGATAACACGTTTCTCATCAGATGCCAAGTCTGGAATCTGGTTTGACCTTTAACAAATTAACTTTAAAGTCTATATAGCATCTTATCAGCAGAATTTCCCCTTCTTGAGTATGCCTGGATTCTCTCTGATGAAAGACAATTAGTACAAATCACCTGGCTTTATGTATTACATTATTTTTCATAAGTGCATTAGCTAGTAATTCTGGAAGGATGAGAAGTGTCTGCATTATTTATTAAGAAAATGTGTTGCTTTGTATTGTGATATTTATGAAATTCAGTTCTACTACCATCTGTTATTGGTAGAAGAAAGAGTGATAAATTTGAAGTCACACAGTCAATGGTAGTGAGATATTCTTTGGGATAACATTTGGGCTTGTGGCTTCTGTACTTCATAAATTTTTTTAGTGGTCTGGAGCAGTCTAGATGGAACACATATTGGATTAGAAGTTTTCTTGAATCAGGCTGCCAGAAAAATTGATTACTGATTTTCTGTTATCAGTGTTGTCTCGTTTTCTTACATTCTAGCTTGTAAAACAGGAAAATCCTTGTGTGCAAAAGATATAAAATTAAAGGCTGTATCGTAATGTTTTAAAATATCTTATGTGCACATTAATTTGAAGAGATTCTGTCCCCCAGACAAAACAATTTTTCAGTTTGCTGTGAAGTTTGGGTAGAGAAGACAATGAACAAGATATGACTGCTGAGATGTAGCAACATAAAGTAAAAGATTTTTAACAGGAGCTCATTGTAAAACAAACAAAAATAAAAAGAAGCAGACTTAGAAAATGCAGCAACAGCAAGAGAGATTGCAAAAAAGGAAGTATGTCTGGACATCAGTGCCATGATGTGCAGACTTCTTCTCTGTAGTTTTAGATAGCTGCTGAGAGTTTTCCAAGAAATTATAAGCATATTATGTAATAATTAGACATCTAACACTGAATGTGGCACTAAAATCAAGGAAGTAGATGTATAAAAGCTAAAAATCAGATGTGTATGTGTGCGCTTTGTTTTTTTGTCTGCATTGTAAGTGAAAGACTGGCTTTAAAAAAACAGAGCTTAAAAGCACTTTGATATTGGTGGGGAAGGAGGCAGAAATTACATCCTCTTTCTGACTTTTCTTCCTCTATTAGGAAAGCACTTTTTCTCTTGACAAATGCAGAATCCACTTCTAAAGATAATTGTGCATTTAGAGTAGTCTGAACAATTTGTTCTTTTTTTAAACCCTTTTCTCCCTTAATGATTATTGTTCCTGTGATTATTTATTTGGTTGGGAAGATGAACATCTAGTGGACTGGAGGTTGTGCTAATGCCTTCTTACCCTCGTTTCATTACTGTGTTCTGAGCAAAGCTCTGATTTGGAACCTCTCAGCTGACAGTTTGTATTATGCTAATCAAAGTCTGTTTACTGGAAATGAAATTTGAATATGCTGTAACCTTGCTGTCATTAATAAACTTACTGTTTTTTTTCTTTTAGTTGGACTTCCAGTTTCCATTTCAAATATTGATGATCTTGAAAGTGCATTTGGATCCATGACATTTTCCATCACAGAACAAATCAAGAGCCTCCTCTCCTATCTCAGAGCAATACAGATAGCTTAATATCATATGACCTCATTTCTCCAAATTAAATGAAAAAAGAATTTTCACTAGCTTTCCATGAAGCTCAGCTATTGCCTGTTAATTTTGACTGTTAGTGCTGATCTTTCAGTTGAATTCACAGTGGAAAATGTAGCTTTTAACAGGACAGTTGCTTTTGGGTCTTTCAGTGCATCACTTCCTGCAGTGTCTCAAGCTTTAATAAGTTCTTCAGCACACCATGATATCATAGCCAAAGAGGGGACCAGTATTTTAATTGAATGTAAACTGAATATCAGCCGGTATGAACACATCCTTTGGTATAACTCCAGAGGACACCTGCTTGAACAGAAAGATGGTGAGTTTTCCTACTGTTTTCTATCCTTCAGTATTCCCCTTTTATATAGTGTCTGAAAACCTCTGGGACTTTATTGTCAGTTTCTCTTCCTACTCTCCCATTTTTACAGTTGGGAGATAAGGAAAAAGCAAGACAAAACCCTTTGCCCTCTCACATGTGGCTTGTGAATTATACGTGAGTTCGCCTGTCCCAGCCCATTCATCCTCATCCTACTTTGGTGCCCCACAGAACCACATCATTCATTACACATTACTGTATTCAGTACAGAAGAAATGAGTCTGCATATTACCAGACACTAAATGATGTTATTTTTCTACCTGTTGACTCTTAGACTTGTGTCACTGTAGTTTTTAAGTTAAAAATGCTTTAGAGATGTATGTGTTTTTCTCTATTAGTATTAATGAAGATCATCCAACTAATTGATAGGATCTTGTTGGAGGCCGTCTTTCTGCCTTAAGTGTTTGGTAACCTTTTTGTAGTTATAATGCCATCTGGAGATTACTTCAAAGTAGAGTAATTAGAAGAATAAGTTATGAAAACAGTTCAAAGTAGAGTAATTAGAAGAATGAGTTATGAAAACAGTTTTCTCCCTAAGTTATAAATGCACAGCAAATGCTGTATAAAGCTTCTTGTATTGATTTCTTTTTGCTTGGATTTTGTATGTCAGCACTGCGTGCTCAGCAGAAAACCATGTCTTGAGAAAATCCTGGTTTCTTTTGCCAACAGAGCCATTTACAGACTGATCTTTTTCATGGGTCGGTTGACTTGACTCTGAATGTATGGAAAATTAGACTTTATAGAGGACAGTCTTTTAACATAGTGTTACACAGGGGGTGAGAAGCCCAAGTTAAGAATTAGGATCCCTGTCAGAAAGAGCTGGCAGTCCAGAAGCACACTAGAAAGTGCAGATGAGAGAAGGAAGGGAAACCAGTGTAGCAAGCATGCAGAATAATTTACCGTTAAGCAGTAGGATTGGTAAATGGGTTATGCCTTTCTGTATCACAGGCATGAAAGGACATTTCAGTCCTTGGTGTACTGTTGGTGTTATGCTAGAAGTTAACTGCTCACTGCCGAGCTTTGACTCCTGTTGGTGGTGGTTTTTGTTTCAGGAGCTCAGTTTATTTCTTTTCAATCTCTAGGTGACCGGTGGAGGATTGCTGATAACTCCCTTAACATCACAAGGGTCAGCTTTGCTGACCGAGGGCGATACACGTGTGCAGGTGTTAACCAAAATGAGACCTTGTATTACACAGTCACCCTGAGGGTCACCTTCACCTCAGGAGATATGAGTACCTACTACATGATTGTGTGCCTCATTGCCTTTGCTATCACCCTCATTTTAAACATAACCCGTCTGTGCATGATGAGCAGCCACCTCCGCAAAACAGAGAAGGCCATCAATGAGTTCTTCAGGACAGAAGGGGCTGAGAAGCTTCAGAAAGCTTTTGAGATAGCCAAGCGTATCCCTATCATTACATCTGCCAAAACACTGGAGCTGGCCAAAGTCACTCAGTTTAAGACCATGGAGTTTGCTCGGTACATTGAAGAGCTTGCCAGGAGCATTCCCCTCCCACCTCTGATCCTTAACTGCAGGGCCTTCATGGAGGAGATCTTCGAGGTTGTGCGAGTTGACGATCCCGATGAAGTTGGCAAGGAGGACAAGCAGTCCCCAGGCTGCGGTGCCCAAGCTGCGATATTCCCCCTCAACCCGGAGATGAAGCGCAGCGATTCTCCAGCCGGGGATTCTGACGACGGGTCCATGAGTGAGCAGGGCCAGGAGATCGCCGTGCAGGTGTCCATCCACCCGCAGTCCAAGGTGCAGAGCATCGACACAGTTTCTCACGACAGCTGCCAGTTTGTGCCTTCCGAGGAAGGCACCTGCTGAGTTCAGCAATCCACAGAGGTGAAGGAAGCACAGGTGACCCACAGATACTGGGAGGAAGGGGTCTGCAAACAACCTGCCTCAGTCCCATGTGCACAACAGTTTTCCAAATTGCAAGGTGCCAGAACTAGTTCTGAAATCTGTATTTTCTGTCAGTGTTGATCTAACAACTTCAGTCTGTTGTAAAAGGCCACTTGGAATGTTGTGCATTGCCGTACTTAAAATAGTTACAAAACAGGAATTCATGTCCTTAGCTCCTTGGTAGCTTCTGATACTTCTGCTCTGTGTTAGAAGTGGCCAGGCTGAACAGTACAACTTGCAATAAGGTCTTTTCCTTTGTGAACTCTTTTCTTTCTTCACAAAGTTGAACTGAAATTCCTTTGAGTCAGTGTTGTTGTCCTGATGCATTGAGTCGTGTGCTCTTTTTGAGTTGCCTGTTGGTGCGTGCAGCCACCCGCGGTGAGCTTGAACAAATCTGGTTTATGTCGCGTGCTTCTGTGTTGCTATCAAAATGTACTGTACTTAGGAAAAGTATCAGGATCTGCTGCTGGATTAAACAAATCTGTAGTTTCAAAGAAGCTTAGGGAACAACCAGGGGGTCTCAGTTTTCCATGCATCTGTGGGAAACTTGTGTGTCCTTTAGGAGCTTGTTGCTTATACTTGGTGCTGATTGCCAAAGCGCCTTACCCTGGTCCTGTCCCACCAAATGGAGCAGTAACAGCACTGCCAGCACTGTCTGGCTTTTGACTTTGCTGATTTCACTCACTATAGAAAATCCAAAGTTTTATATTGTATTTGACATTGTTGTGAGAATAGAATGACAGTAATCGCATAGTGGCAAAACTAATAAATGAATTCATCTACAGACAGGTGTCTCAGGCACTTCTTTCTGAACAGCATTATAATAAAGCAGGTGAAAAGTAGTGACACTTGCTCTGCTCTGGCTAGTACTGTCAGAAGGCAGTGGCAGAGAGAGTGGCTGGTGGAAGGACTGGCTGAGCTGTTTGCCAGCCACAGTTTACAGGAGTGGAGTTTACAGGATGGAGCCCAGCCGTAGAAATCCAGCCCCCAGGAATCAGAGTGCAGACAAGAATATAGTTTCTTCTTTTTGGTGCTGATTTTTTTTCTCCTTAACATTTTTAAGTTGTATCACTTAAATAGCATTTTCTATCCTGTTGAGATTTAGTAGATGTAAAGCTTGTAAGCACTCCACAAATTAATTTCTTACAACTACTGGAAGCATATTGCCATATAATTTTAACAACTTGGCAACAAGAGCGCCATTTAATTTCCCACAACTCTTTTTTCTTTCCTTATTATTACAGAAATGTCAGTTGAACAAGTGATTCTGGATGGCTGCTCAGGATTCTTAAGAGGATTTGACATTAGATTTACATGAGTAGGGGTAGAAAACAAGCAGGCACAGTGGTAATAACAGGGTGGGGCCAGCTGTGGTAATTCATATTCTGAACGAATTATAGTTATTGTATCATATCGGAAGGGGGGAAATTACTGAATCTATTACCATTTTAAACTACCTTTGGGGAAAGTCCTGCAGTCAGCCACCAGTAAATGCACCCTAGTTGCCTTTGGCCTGTTGGGTAAGAGCAGTGTTCATCAGGAAGGAAGGAAATTGGTAGCCTTGGTTACAGTAGCATTCCCACTAGCTTTGTGCCATTTCCCAGGATTGTAGCAAACTTTTATCTGTTTCCATAGTTTGATGGCACTTTGTATCTAGGTGAAAAGTTTGTATAGCTTTGTGTAACCTGTTCTTCAAGGTGATCAGTGTTAAAAAATACTCTGTGGATAAATACCTAGTTCTCTCAGAAGCCCTGCTAAGATGCTGCTGGCTTCACTTCTCTACTACAATGAGTTCTACAGGTTTGTTGCACGTGTGCAGGTGGAGATTTGGGGGGTTGCACCCTTTAGGATGTCCTAGTCAAAAGAGGTAAAGGCTACAAGAGAATGATTTGGTTTGGTCTCCTTTGTGCCACAGGCCATCAGAATTGTACCTGCACCTGCCTTATTTCCCATAAGCAGCTCTCCATGCTTCTGTGAAACTGTTGCATGATATGCAGCAGTAGCACATTGAATATTTAGCCCCAAACTGCACACACAATGAGAGATGCCAGTACAAAATCCAGGCTCCATTTAATGGCTTCCTAAGAAGCAGGTATGATTGACAGATGTCTCATCAGAAGTGGCAGCCGAATGACGCTGGGGGTGTGTCAGATGGGTGTCAGGAGAGCAGTTTCTAGATTAATTTGATCTGTTCTTTGATTTTTGTACTTTACATGGCTCCGAGTTCTTACTAAGCACAGTTACCTGGTGTCTTTGTATGACGTGTTGCTGATGGAGAGGACTGAAGTGCATAAAGGTCCTCAGAAATGCAGTTGTAGTGTCAATTGATGGATAGCAAAGCCAAGAGTTTTCCTGAATTATTATGGTATTTTGTTCATTAAATTCATTTCATTCTTGGGAAGGAGGTTGTTTTGTAAAGATTTCAGTATATCAGGAATACTTACTGAATGTAGGAATTGATCCTACTCCCACTGAATTCAATTAGAGCAGATTTGGAGCTCTGGTGTATTTTACAGGATTTTTATGCATCTGAAAGCAAGGACGATGTTGACGTTACACAGTAAAAGTGATTTCCAGAGAATGAAATTTGACACTGGTTTCCAAACAACTTGTGAACTATTCTTGTTATCCTGAGAGTAGATATGTGCACTTAAATTTCTTTGATGAACCTAATAGAACAGTAATGTTGAAAATGTTTCTCTCTTAACTTTTTGTTGATGAGGAGAGTCTGCTGTGGTTTCCTTGCTTTAAACTAAAGTCTTTGACAATCACAAGGTTATTTTTTCTCTTCTTTGTGACTTACTTTTATTTTAAATAATGTAAAATTTACTTGTTATCCATGAGTACCTAAAACTAACTTTGTAGTGATTATTTGTATTACCTGGATTGTAATGTAACTGTTTAATGTAGCCATGTAGGATTTCATACTTTCATAAAATGAATTGGTAGATTTGCAAAATAAATTTAGAAAAAACAAAAATCAACCTTGTTTTGGTGGATCTTTCTGTTTTACAAGTAAGAAGTGCCTGCCTCTACAAGGTTGAGTAGCATCTCTTTTGAGCTCAGCAGAATGTTTGTTAGTCAGCCTGACAAAAGTTGCTGGGATATTCAGTCATCTGATGGACCATTCCTGCCATGACATCTTTGTGTCTGTCATTTTTTTATGTCTCAAGTCCCCAGCAACATCTGTAATAATTGTTCCCAGCTGCATAAACAGTTACAGACCTGAAATCATTTCAGAAAGGTCTGTGTGTTCTTGATTTCACATTGTGAAGTGCTGGGACCTTCAGCCACAAACCTCTATTGTCTGTTCTTACCTTTTTCACTTGATTGTACTAGTCTATTGTAAGCACCTCTCTTCTATTAAACTTCCTCAAAACCCAGTATATTCGGACAAAACTGATCTAAAAGGTAACACAGCACAAAAATGAAGTATGAAAGCCTTCATGTGACCAAGTCTGTGTTGCTGTTTTTTCAGAGAGTTGCTGAGATGCCATAAAGTGTGCCAAGGGGGGCACGGGGCTGCTCTCACTCTGCATCCATAGAGCTGAAGGAGATGTAGGTCTGACTTTCCCCTTGCTCTTCATTGGCCTGCAGTTTGTTAAATTACACACGAAATGAATAACGTCCCCTGGAGTGCTGTGCCAAGCATACTGAGAATGGGAAGGGGCATCTCACTGTATTTTGGTGGCCAGGCTTGGGTTCCTGACCCCTTTGCAATCGATTCAGAGTATGAAACTCTGCCAGGAGATGATCCCAAGCCCCTTAGCAAGGCTCACCCATCTCCACTGGTTACACTGGGAAGCTGTATTTCCAACATGAGCATCTGGTACTGCGTGATGGTGGATGTCATCTGTGTGGGCATGTCCTGCAACTCGGTGCCAGCCTGAAGCAGAGTGAAAGTGCCCCTGGTTAAGTTGAAACCCCAAACACCAAACTCCAGCTTGCTGAGAAACCCTCTGTAATACAGTCAGTGGGGTTGTGCAGTTATGAATGAGAGCAGACTTCACCCACGTTGTTTCTAGAGAACAGTTTCTGGTTGCCAGTCTCTTCACAGGGCAGATAATGGAATTAAAGATGTATCTTGGGGATTTTCCCATGAGAATCAGCTGCTCCAAGGAAGAGTTACTGGGCCCACACTCCTCAGGGTAGGTCAATATTCAGTCAGGATCTGCTTTCTGTCTCCTTTTTATGAGAGATGCATGAATGATGTAGGTTCAGTTTTTTAAAGCTCCTGTAACCTGACCCCTCATGATCCTATCCACAGTGAACAAATTCATCTGCATCCATTTAAAGCACTTTTCCATCTGGTAACAACAGATCATCGAAAAGGGAGCTGCATTAAGGATGATTGTACTTTCATTTTAGGTGCACTGCTTAAAAAATACATTTTTTTCTTAATGTTGCAGCACTTTCATGAATCAGGTCTCCAGCTGGAGTCACAGTGGAGATACCATGGTGTCATTCAACTCAGGCAAGTTACAGCTTTGTCAGCTTTTCACTGAGCCAGGTCATTTCACACCAGCTGGGTCTCCCTCCTCTTCCTTTATTGTATAGCAGCTCATTCAGATGTCTCCAAATACTGCCAGCTTTTTTGCATATGGAAGTGGGAATTACACCATCATTCAAAAAAAATTGTTCTGCTAGATGTTCAAATATCAAAAAAGCCCCAGAAGCTGGAAAGTTGTGCGTTATCCCTGGTAAGACAGTGCCTATTCTTTGGTCACGCCTGGATGCCAATGAGTGTAATAATACTGAGCAATTAGGCCTTTCATTTTCGTTAGGCTAATTAATTGTTTACACAGTGCCCTGAATATGGAATCATTTTCCTTTGGAAAGGATAAAAGGATTAAAATGGCTTTATCCCAAGTTGCTCTGAACGTCTTTTATTTATTTAATGGGAGAAAAATTCTCTTGCGCCCCAAATACAAACCACACACTCGAGTGTTACGGCTGGGCTGGGACGTTTCCATCAGCAGAGATGCACACGGATTCACATATGTCCATCCATCTGCAGCCATGCTCCATATGGGATCTGAGGGTTCTGTTGCATGTCAATGAGTCTGCAGAGGCTGGAGTCGTGTGTGCTGCCGGCTTTGGATGGGAGCTGTGGTCAGCACATCCCTCGGAGTTCAGCTGCCCACAGCACGGGCGGGGGCCCATGGCAGCACCACGGTCATTGCAGGTGTAAATGCACTGGAGACTGTCTCATGAGGTTTTTACCGAGTAAATCAAAGGCAAATGAAAGCTGGGTGAGGATTTCATGGAAAAGGGACCCAGTGGACACAATATTGCAGAGGCTATTACCAGCTCTTTTTTTATGTTTGT
Organism: Grallaria varia; assembly: GCA_013396735.1. Taxonomy (NCBI): domain Eukaryota; kingdom Metazoa; phylum Chordata; class Aves; order Passeriformes; family Formicariidae; genus Grallaria; species Grallaria varia. Next base: position 256,726 of record VWZG01000077.1, on the reverse strand, counting down.
CCTATTCGGAGCCTCTTTGTGCTACCATATTATTAAATATATATTTCATATTAAATGGTTCCAAGTGTAACACAAGCTTGAAGAAAGCCATTTCAGTGGAAAGCAGGGGGATGTGTTCAGCTGTAAGTTTGAGGCTGCCATCACACAAAGGTCCAGCGGAAGAGTTGGAGATAGCTGGAGTTCCCCCGCCTTGCCTTCTCTCTGCTCTGCTATAAGACCTGTTATGGGCCATCTGCAAGAGCTGAAAGTGAAAATGGAAGATCAGGACACTGAGAACAGCCCTGGGTATGAAGGGAGCATGAGAGGCCACTCAGGACATGCTCTCAGCCACAGATATCTGTCCTGTCTTACAGCCACTGGCAGAGATGTAGGACCTCCCAGGCAATCTGTTCTCCTGCTAAACTATCCTGACTACTGGAAAGATTTCCTTATTATCTGCCCCCAAGCATCTCTAAATGCATCGTCCATCTCATCCTTTCAGTGCCTACCACTGCTACATCTGCAGCCCAAATCAGGGCCGCCCCAAATGTGCAGGAAAGGAATTGGAAGGAGACATAAAGCAGGGACCATACTTGACTTTATGTGCCTGCCATGCCTGAGAAGATCATTCTGTGCTCAGGCTAAGCCTGAAGAATTTAACTGGAAGTCAAACTCATTTTGTTTATTCAATGCTTGGATGTTTGAGTGTTGCTTCTTGGGCTTTGGACCTTCTTGTTGTCTAACTGTGCTGGGTCATGGAAATACTCAGAATATCTCGCATGATCAATGGGAGAATCCCAAGTTTTGGTTTTTTTTCTTTTTGTGAGTTTTTCTCAAGCTTAACTCTCCTAAATAATGACTAGGGAGGAAGACAGTAGACCAGAATAGACATGAAGGAGTTTGGACAACTGTCCTAAATTAGAGGACAGGTTTGCTTTGGAAATCCTGTATTTATCACACTCTGTTATAGAGAGTTGGCTTTAACAGCAAATCTCTTGCAGCAGGGTGTCACTTCACTTCCACAGATTACTTGAAATGCTTTATTAATTTGATGACCTTGTGGGCTCTCAGAAAAAGCCATTTCTCAGTGTTTTGGGGAAAGAGTTTCTCTGAGCTAAGGGACTATTTTGTTGCTCAGATTTATTGCTTGGCTGACTTAATTCACCATTCAAACATGATGATTTTTAGCTGCTGGGCATTAGCCCTTGCAATGTTGAAACTAATTAACTGCTAGAACTCTTCTTAGTAAGGCTGTTTTCTTACTGCGTTTGTTTGGGGTTTTTTAAACCCACAGAAATAAAGCAAACTCTATCCTTGAGACACAGGTTGCATGGATACGGTATCAGCACAGACACAGCTCTGTGCTGAATGACTCTGTGTTACAAAGGCAGGAAGGCTGTCCCTGCTGCCGACATGACACTAAACAAAGGTAAGATGAGAAAATAGACAACATCTGAAGACAGAGGAAAGGAGGGGTGCCAGAGCCATGACGAAGCAAGAACTCGGAGAATAGCAAGAGAGGTTTCAAATATATGGTTTGGGATCCACGGCCATCAAAGACCTGAGCTGTGGAGCCTGCAGGCAGGTGAAGGTCAATGGCTCTGCAGCAGGGAAGTCCTTGCACCTTCTTCCCCTTCCTTCATCCCCACCACTGCTCTGGCAGCCTGTATTTCTGAAAGAACTCTGAACTTCACAGCTCAGATAGATCTTGAAGGTTGTGATGCCTGCTGGCAGGACCTCAACAAGGCCTTGGAGGGAGAAGGAGGAAGGGAAAGGGGGGTCACTGTCAGGATGCTCCTGGCTGCAGGAAGTGAAGTTACTGGTTGTTATCTCATCAGGGACTCCTGCTTGTCAAAATATTTTCTGGGGAAGCTTTATAACCCCTGCAGTATTTCCTGGTGATGTCTAAAAATGCCATAAACAGGTCTAGAAGCTCAAGCTGAGAAAAATTCTCCTTCCTACAGTGTTTTTGCAAAGCACTATTGCCCTGCTCCTTGCTCCGAGTCCATAGGTGTGAATGAAATATAAATCACAGCTGCTAACTGGAAGCCGGGAATCCCCTCACTGGCTCCAGCAAGCTCCCAGCTGTCTTTGTCCTGGCAGTTTGATTACCCTTATCATTATTTTTTGATTACCTTTACCATTTTTAAATGCGGGGCTGAAAATACCATTAGCGGTCACAAAGAATGGCAATCTTTTGACACACCTCAACCACAGTAACCTCCTTGACTGGCAGCAGGGAGCACAGGCCAGTCACCTTTCTCCTGTGCGTTTGGGCTGGGAGTGTCCACCTCCATCTGATTATCTTCTTCCCTTGCATTTTATTTCAGATGTTTCCAGGTTTTCCAGCCTCCTTCTGAAGCCTCATGGTCTACTTGCTCACCCCTGAAACACAGGAGTATAGAGCAGCATCTCTGGGTATGTGATCAAGGACATGTTATGTTACTTGAGTTGCCCTGAACAGAGGGGAAAGTGCAGAGGATCAGCTGCATCTGGGAGAGGAGACCTCTGCTTCCCACAGATGCTGGCAGAGCTCACCTGCAGTTGGGCATTTGGGGGGAACTCCAAAAGGACCATGAGGTTTTCTGTCTGCTTTAGGTGAAGTAAGAGGTGAAGGTTTGTCATGGAGGGCAGCTGTAGAAGAGAAAACAGGATTTGGGGTCTGGGAGAGTCCAAAATAGCACCTTGGGATAGGTTGTACTGATAAGCTGCCTCACCTCCTAGCTCTCAGCCAGACCATGTTTCAGCATCCTCTGGCCTGGAAAGGTGACCTTAGAGGCAGGACAGGACTCAGGATGTGAGTGATGAGGGCTGAGCGTGACCCCAGGCATGAGGCCAATGGGGGAGACCAATTCTCTTCAGTCCCTGGTATTTCTCTGTGTTGCAGCGAAGCCACCCCTGGAAGGAAGCGCACAGGTAGTTCCACGTGCCGTGTCATTTGCCAGCCATCCGTGCCGATCTCTCCGTGCCAGCGAGCGCCCGCGCTTTGCTTCCAACCACGGCTGTCCTTGGAGCGTCGCAGCAAAGTGCCAGGTGTGGCTTTGCTGCCACTCTCGTCTCGGCAGCCCAAGGCTTTCGGCTTGTTTAGCTGAAAGGGAGCCTGGGTCAAGGCTTTTAGCGTGCCAAGCTGAATGCGAACAGCACGGACAGACGGGCGAGCTCAGAGCAAGGGCGCGCGCTGAGAGCGGCGCCGGCAGCAGGGGCAGGACATTGCCGGGGAATGCAAACAGCAGAGGGGACGCTGGTGGTGATGGGATGGGAGGCCGTGGCGTCCCTCCAGCGCAGAGGTTGGGTGGTGGGGACACATGGCAGTGCCCGAGCCAGGGCCGGGAAGGAGCTCTTCGCCGGGAGCCCCGCGCAGCCCCCCAGTGCCGCTAGAGGCAGCTCTTGGCTTGTTTTGAGCACGGAGGAGGCAGCCGGGCGCCGTGCCCGGGGGAGATGGATCTGCTCCTGCATCCCCTGGGGCAGCCCTTCCTCCGCTGAGGACCTGCAGCCCCTCGCCACAACCCCCGGGGTCCCACAGCCCCTTCAGCTGCGGCTTTTCTCCCTGGTGCCAAATACGGCGTGTTAGAGCCTGGGTGGGCAAAGGGGAACCCCAGGGTGTGACCCCAGGGGAAAAGGGGCTGTAAGGACATGGGGGGGCTGAATTCGGCCCCCGGGAGCAGTGATGTCCGAGGGAGGGGTCTGGAACGAGAGCTGTGTGACCCCAGGGGAGAAGGGGCTGTAAGGACATGGGGGGCTCAGGGGGGCTGAATTCGGCCCCGGGAGCAGCGATGTCCGAGGGAAGAGCCTGGAACGAGAGCTCTGCGCCCCCGTCCTGCCCGCGCCCAGGGCAATTCCCACCCCTGGCATCCTGCAGCCGGAGGGTGGGAGATAAAAGCCAGCAAGGAACGGATTTGGTTTGTCCTTCTTTCTCTGTAGATTAACAGATCCAGCTCTGACTGAAGGATTTAGTGATTACAGAGATTTAATTGCATGGGGAAAACATTTCCCAGCAATTACTTACGTGCCCGCCTTGGCTCGCCGCGTGTTTCCCTTCGCACCGCCGCTGCCTGTCGTGGCACAGTGCCCTGGCCCTCGGGGACACCGCCGGCCCCGGGGAAGGGCACTCACAGCCCGGGTGGCACAAGCCCTGCCAGATGGATGCTACCTGCGGCTGTACTGCCTGCCGTGTGCCCGGACCCGCTCGCCCACCCTCCGCTTGGCTCAGGCAGCCGGGCAAGCCCTTGGTGGCCACTCCTTGGTGGCCTCCCAGCCCTCTCTGTCGCACCGGGTTCAGTCTGGGTGAATTCCAGCGCTGCTCTTTTCATTTCAGTGCAGCAGGAGAAGAGGCTTATGGTCACCTTAAAGGACTAAATGATGCATAAAAATATTTGATCAATTAAGCCAAATGATTTGGCAAGCGCAGGCTCCCGCTGTACCCATCCTCCTCACAATTGCCTCATTATCCAGCCCTAAATCAAGCTGTCACGGCTTTTTTTTTGGCTTGGGGGAGTAGTGGGAGGGAGAGGGGCGGGGAGCAGGGAGCTGCTTTCCAGTCTTCCCCTCCAAAAGAGAAAACCCTGAGCAGGGAGCGGGTCAGTGAGTCCCCGGGAGCATCCTCCCGCCCGCCTTCCCCCGCTCGCTCCCGATCCGCCCGCGCTGCTGCTCCTCATTAATTCCATTGTGGAGCCGGGAGCGGGATGAGATCGCAGCGACCCGAGCAAGGGCTGGTGCGGAGGCTCCGAGTTCCAGGCCGGCTCTGCCTGGGACCGGAGGTGACTGGAAAGGCCATTCCCAAAGCCACTGACTTGGTCCCTTTCTGCTGCCAGGGAAGCGTCAGCATCCCGGGAAAGGGACACGTCTCATCAGCAGGGCAGGAAGGTCTGGAGGTGACCCAGAGAGGGGATCTCCACTCTCCTCAGGTGCAGAAATAAAGAGGGCTCGGATCCTGCTTGCTTCTGTTCCTGCCACGTGCAACAAGTGTCGGAGATCCTCCCCCTGCCTACGGCGGGACCAAGGGCCGCCGGAGCCCCCCACCTATGGGCACACCTGCACTGAAGTGTCAGATCGGCCTCTTTTCACAAGAAAACTGTGGGGAATTACATCAAGAGGGTCTTGGTACAAGCAGGTCACAGAGGGACTCTGTGTGGGTGCGTGAGCCCCACTGTTTATTAGTCAAGAGAGAAGCTAAGTCTGCCTCTTTGGAAGCCTCAGGGTTTCACAAGCCCTGGAGAAATCACCTGAGACCTGTTTCTTGCATCCTCAGGACAATGGAACATCCCTCACCCTAAACACAGAGAAGCCCCTCTCAGGAAGGGTCCTCCTCACCCTCTGCCCTCCCTCGGTGACACCCTGGATGCTGTGCCAGACCTGTGTGATACCCCAAGTCTGATAAATTAATTATTCATTTTAATTATTTTATTAATGAATTAATTAAAGCCTCATTGATTCACTCTGCTGATACAGTGAAATAGCTGCGAACTCATCTGTTCATGGGAGCACAGCCAGGCTGACAGAGCATCCCCTTATGCTGTCACCGCTGTGGACAGACAGCCCATACCAGACCCTTCTACTCAAAAAAACCTTCAACCCAAGAAGTATAAAGAGGGGACCATGCGGCATAAACACAGACCCCGCTCTGCATGGAATTGACAAAATATGTGTCATTTTCTCCTGCCTAGGCAGCACCCCAGCAGGCAGGACAGGGCAGGGATGCTGGTCCTGGTGGGCAGGCTGTGGCCTCACCTGTCCCTGGGACCTGCCGTGCTGCTGGAGCTGCCACCAGATCGAGTCAACGCTGGGTTGCTGATGCTGGAGAGACAACTCGCGTGGGCGCCACATTCAATCCACACTGTTTAGTTTCTGTGCCTTTTTAACGCTGTCAAAACATGAGATGCTCCCGCTGCTTTCACAGTCTTGCTAATTGGCTGCAAAGAGCAGATTTCTGTTCAAATTGCATCTGCTTTTGAACTTTGAAGTCGCCTTTAAAATCCAATTCCTGTGAGGTTTTCCTCCCCTCCCCTTGCAGAGCTGTGAAGCAGCACAAGCAACAACTCCCTCCCACAGTCCTCCTTGGAGGACCAAGGGCAATTCACACACCCTGCAGGGATCCCACAAGGGCTTTTCTGATCCCACGCTGTTCAGCGTGGGCTCCTTTAGCCTCAGGAAGCTCTGGAAACAGAGGACTGGGGAGCACATGCCAACTCATCCCCTGGAACCTGCAAGCAAGACCTTCCCTGGGGAGCACCCTTTGGGCTGAGCCTCCAGCAGATGCTATGGTATCTCCATCCCTTCCCACTCCAGCCTCATTGTACTCCCTTCTCCCTGCTCCAGTGACTGTTCATTCCCCCTGACAAGCCCCTTTGATGCACGGATGTGTGTAACGCCCCGTGCTCTGGGTGCTGAGGGAAGCAATGGCATGAACCACGGCGATGCCTCTCTGCCTGTCCTGCACCCACGCCTGTGCTCTCTGCCTGTCCTGCACCCACGCCTGCGCTCTCTGCCTGTGCTCTCTGCCTGTCCTGCACCCACGCCTGTGCTCTCTGCCTGTGCTCTCTGCCTGTCCTGCACCCACGCCTGTGCTCTCTGCCTGTCCTGCACCAACGCCTGTGCTCTCTGCCTGTCCTGCACCAACCCCTGTGCTCTCTGCCTGTCCTGCACCCGCACTCCATGCAGTCAGCTCTGCATTTCAGGTGTTCTCAGCCTGTTTTCCAGCTCTGCCACAGCCGGGAACAGTTTGAGCTTCACAGCAGGGCTGGAACCTTCCTGACGGCGCACGACTGGCAGGCTCTGGTTTTCCTTAGACGAGGCCAAACAGGAGCTCTGGAAAAGCCCAGCAGAATCCAGCAGCATCTGGAGAAGGGCTGGTGAGCTGAGACATCTCCAGGCTCCAACTGCAATCCTCTGCAAATCACATTATAAGACTGGCCCTGGCCCAGCCCTTCGGCAGAAGTGATGCGAGGAGGAATGGGGGAGCTGGACAAAGCCCCCTGACCCCTTTCTGTCACCCCTGAGCTTGCAATAGTGAAAATCTGGGCAATGTCCATGTGTCCAATGCCAGGAGGACAATCCCACACGGGTTGTGCCTGAACCAACACACGCTCACAGCCAAAGTGCTTGCCAAGCCCCTGTTGCTCAGGAAAATGAGCCTGAGTTTGCAAGGAGCTACTTGCCAGAGCAGAAAACATTGATCTCCAGCACATCCTTCACTCAACAGATGTTCCAGGTCCTGCTAAGCTTCAAAAAGACTGGCCAAGAGGCCCTGATGGGTGCAGATGGGCTCAGCGCCAGCAGTCATCAGTAACAACCCAAAATGCACTGACCATCACGAGCCACAAAACCAACGTGCTGCCGGGTCCAGCACTGGAGGCTGCTGGGCAAGGGGGAGGAGGAGCTGGACTTGCATGAAAAATCATGGCAAAAACACCCACAACGGCAGCAGTTGGAGCAACAATTCGGGGTTTCTACTTTACTTGGTAATTTCAGATCACAGATGGAAATATCCAAGAGAAGCATCTCGTAAATCACACGGTCTGTGGTTTTTCCCTTTTCCCCTGCTGTGTTTTGACGGAAAATTGCAGGCAGTGTTTCCAAAAGCCATGAAATACCGTGCAGGCCCTGGCAAGTTCACATCCAGCTGAAGCAAACTGCACTCCAGCTTGCAGCTTGCCTCCGAAAAGGTCACCAAACCCAGCAGCTGCCTTTTGCTGACTGAAATTTGCACCTTTCCCCCAGATCACTGGGCTGCTCTCACCCCTTTCACATCATCATTGATTTATCATTGTTCTCGTGCCAGCCTTGCATCCCTTGAACACAGACTGAAGCTGGGGGATTTCTGATAGAAAACAGGGAAAAGGGCATGGGCAGGTGGCTTTGAGTTTCCCCAGTAAAAAGAGAGAAGACAGGGGCTTTGCTAGAAATTACCAGTGCAGTACCCAGCAAGGGTGGACTCTTGAGCCCAGTTGTTCATCCATGGCCCGGAGGAAGCACGGCGAGTGCCTCAGCAGAGACACACAATAGCAGCTGGTGCTATAGCTCTGCTTTCAGAGCCATGTTCTCTGTCTGCTCAGTCCCAGCAGCACAGTGGGAAATTGTCACCATCCTTCCCTTGGAGCTGTCCCACTTCCTCTCACCCCTCTCTGGGTGTTTACCCGCCCTGTTTACCCACAAGACTCAGGACAAGCATTGTTCCATCGACTGGGAGCAGCAGCATCTTCATACCACAGCCCAGGACACAATGGAGTTCAGGATGTGGCCCCTTGATTACCCTGGAGCTATGCTAATGGATTTCTATTTTAATTACATGGAAGTCTAAACATGCTGTGGGCTTCGGCTAATGCTGCACGGCACAGAGGAAGGCTTGTGCATCACTGACAGTTTTGGGGTTTTTTTGTTCATAGTAAAGGTAAAGTGACACTGGGGACATGTGTCTTTTATGATCAGAGGTCAGCAGCCTGCAGGTCCTGAGAGCCACGAGTGGGAGGGGAGAGAGAGGGAAGGAAGGCAAAGTAAACAGATAAATCCCTGGAACATATGGCCTGTGCTTGGTATCTTTACGCATGAGGCACCCCACTTAATAAAAGTTTAGGATGGAAAAGCCAAATAAAATTGATAATCTGCCCAGGGAGGGTGATTCAGATGAAGTAAGCACATTACAAGGGGGTGACTGATTTACAATTTTCTTCTATTTGCAGTTTTATGACTATTACAGTTATTCTTGTGAATATAATTCATTACTGTGCTATTATTCCCAGAAGTGAAAATCAAAGGTTTATCAGCCGACACCGGCAAGCATGAAATACTGCCCCCAACACACAGCTCTGTGCTGCAATCAAAGCTCAAAACCAACAGAGGAGGCAGGGGCAGAGCACTCGCCTCTCCCTCTGCCCAGGTCCCCTCCCGGGTGCAGGCAGGGGCAGGCAGCTCAAAGCCAGCAGCATCTCCCCACTGGGCAGGGAGGAGATGCTGAAACACACAGTCATCTGTGTGACTGGGATCTCATCCTCCAAGAGGTGATGGATGCAGGACTGGCTCAGCTTTTTGGAAAAAAGTAACATAGTCTTGTGCACTGGTGGGCAGCTCCATATGTTGGGAGCAGGCAGGGGGGACCTGCAGGAACCAGGTACCAAAGGAGCAGGAATGCTGCCTCTCCCAGGGACAAGGCAGGCTCCCAGCTGTGGGTTTGGGCTCAGCGTCTCACCACACTGGGAGGTGCTGGCAGGGCAGGGTGATGGGCTTGAAACCAAGAAGCCAGAAAGCGTGTCTTCAGTGGAGGGTTTTATTTAGACTAACAGCTCTAGCTGGGAGAAAGGGACTAAACTGGGGTTTATCCACCCTAAAAAGCAGTGAAGAGAGCACTGAAATGTACTTTGTGCTGCTGCTCAGTGGATACCTGATCCCATAGCCCACATTTAACACAAAAGCCGTCATTTCTGTGGTGAGGTTTCTCCAGTGGAAGCTGAAGCCCAGCCCCAACCAGCTGCTGGTGCAGGTCCACGGCACAGCCCTCCCTGGCTGCATCCTGTGGGCTTTCAGGCTTTGTCATTACTGTACATCAGCCTCAGCTGTGAAAACCAAGAGAAATCTCTTCCAGCCTCCCTTTCCTCCTCTTTTCAACAAGTTTTTGTCTGAAGAGCCATCTCCTGCTCCAGCACCAATAGATATCAGCTCTTGATTAAAAAACCTCCTGAAGCTAATGGCAAAGGGAGCCCTGCAATGGTACAGAGACCTTGCAATAATCCCTCGTGAGTGCGAAGAGGAGAAAGGAAAGAGGAGAGAAGGGAGTGGAGAGGAGATGGAGCCCAAGATCAAAATATTTGGGTGAGATCAAGAGCCCTTCAGCCCAGCATCCCCAGTGCTGGGTCTGGTCAAGAGCGGGTGTGATGGAGAGAACAGTCTTGAGGGATGTTTCCCTGGCATCCACCCATCTGTGTCCCAGAGCTGGTCTCAATGTTTAATGGGTCTTGATGGATTTTTTTTCCTTCATAGAATTTGTCTAATCACTTTCTGAATCCTTGTAAAGTTTTGGCATTTACAGTTATCTTCTGGTAATTATTTCCCAGCTGAAGGACACGCTGTGGGAGGAGGTTTGTGTGCTTCCAAAGCCTTGGTCTGGGTGCTGGGATCTGAGTGGTGTCTGAGGATGGCAAACACAAATACAGAGGTAAAGAGTTTACTCCTCATCACTACGAAGTGCACGCAGGGGGAGCAAAGTCTCTCAAGTCTGAATTTCTTAAAAGGAAACAAAACTGGCACCAGCTGTGTTGTCAGAGTCTGTCCTCAGCCCTCTGCTCTCTCCTTGGAAGTGGCACATCCTAGAGCAGCTGCAAACAAGCCACCAGGATGAGCCACAATTGCTGTTTAACTGCTTTGGATCAGAGGAAACCCCCAAAGCCACACTTTAACAAACATGGGTGAGCTGAGTCTCTGCCTGTGTTCAGAGTGAAGCACATGTCAGGTGCACTGCTGAGAAGTTTGGTGAGGCCAAGAGCTGTGACAGAGAGATGTGACCAGAGCAGCAAAGTCTCAGCGTAATCACAGTCCCTCCTGTGGCACCTTGGACTGGCAGTGCCACCTCAAGCCGCTCTTCCCCATCCCATGGCCACAGCCAAGCACCAGGCTGGGGCTGCCCTTGGCTTCCCCAGTGCCAGCATTCTGTGCAGGAGCAGCTCCAACTGGACATGCGCAAAATAAATCCCATTAAGCTGCCAAAGGCACAAAGTGAAGGCAAATCAGCTGCAACAATAACCGTGAACTTTCCCTGCCGGGGGCTGGGGACAGGGGGCAGTGGGGACCCCAAAACGCACAGCGGGGACACGGCCCCAGACTGAGTTGATGGCACATGTGTGGCCCAGGGACTTCAGCAGCACGGTTAATTGTGATGAGCAATAAAATTCCAGCTGGGGATGAAGGTCCCAGTGCCTGCCAATTAGTCCTGGCATCCTGAAGACAGGCTGTAATGGGATTATTGAACCAGTCCTATTATGCACTAAAGTGTTCGGGGGAGCTCGCCACAGAGCCGCTGCTGGGAGTGGTGCGAGCACAGCACACGTGGGGCAGGGCTGCGAGGGGAGCAGGGATGGGAACCAGGCACCCACCCACCCTTCCCACAAAAAACAAGCACTCTTCTCACTCCCTGGCTAAAACACTCATCATGCCAAAGGGGTTTGAGTCAGTGAATCTGGGCAGTGACCAAGATTTTGCTGTTTAAGATAAAAATGGATTTGTTTTCTCTCTTGAACAACAAACCCAAAGAAGCTGCATCAGCCCCCAGCTGAGAATACTTAAAAGGCAGCACTGATGCAAGAAGCTTTTTGCTTGGCCATCTTGCTATAATGGGAGGTATCTGTGATTTGGAGCTTTTTCCTTGGCAGGCCTGATGAGATTTCATGTTTATAACATTACGATTCAGGGCATGAGGATGGGCTCAGCCTGCCAAAGAAGCCACTTATTGCCTCCACCTCACAGAAGACATTTGGAGCCGGTGGGTTCACCACGGCATCCTGCAGACTCCTCATCTCAGCAGCCGCCAAAAATACCTGACCCTCTGGCTCTGCTTCCTGCAAATGTTGCTGAAGAGATCTCCCTCTGATGGGGAGAAGACCAGACCTGCTGTTTAGATGGCAGTAACACTGGCAAACCCTCAGCATGGAGAGGTGCAGATGTGTCTGTGGGGAGTGCTGCCTCTCCCAGAGCCTCCCTGAAGGGTGCCCATGGCAGCTGGAAGCTTGGAGACAGGGACCTCATCGGGGTGTGTGCCAGTACCAAAGCCCACGTGGTGCCACCCTCAACCCTTCCTGGAGCTCTGAAGCCAGCAATGACCCCAGAGAGCCTCTGGTCTGGTCTGGAGCTGAGGTTTCGGAATTGTCACACAGTTCCCATGGCCCCTGTCCCCTCAGTGCCATCACTCGCTGGTTTTGGATGAATGGCCAAAATGTGGTTTCATTTTGCACACTGGGCTTGGCCAGAGAGATTAAGTAATACTTCACTGAGAGAGGTCATCTCCTGCTCATGGCTCACTCCAAAACGCCTCCTCCTCTGGAGCAAGGACCTGGCTGTTGAAGGGCGCTCCCAGCTCCTCGATGGCAGGATCCAGGAGCTTTCTGCTGTGGCTCCAGCCTCTCCCCTCGGCCCCATCCCCTTGGCAGCCCTGCTCCTGCAGGGCGAGGGGCAAGGCTGGGACGGTGCCTGCCCCAGGGCACTGGATGCAAAGGCAGTGGATGACAGAATTGAATTAGACACCATTTATTAGGCAATAATGGGTCAGAGTAAACGGAAAATGAGCGAGATAGGAGAGGATGGGTTCTGGGCTGTGTCTGCAGGAAGAATGAGCAGGATGAAAAGCCTTTTGATTATTAGGGCAATATTTAGTGCCTGTGGCTGCAGGAGAGGAAATGGTGCTGCTTTTCTCCCTGCTCAGTGGAGGACGGAACCAGGACTCATCCAGCTGTGCCCAAGGGCTGCAGTGACCTGGTGGAGCACAGACACCACAGCTGAAGCTGTGCAGGACCCAGGGAAAGGTCAGGAATGGTCCTGCTGCCAGGGCAAGGCTGCTCTGCCCATGCTCAGCTGCAGCCAGTCACTCTTTAAAAAGCTTTAAGAAGGTCTCAATTTTATCTCCAATCCATAAGGAGCTTTGCTTTTCCGCTTGGAAACCTGGCATGAGGTGCCTTGAGGTCGGGATTTATTTCACCTTTATAATCCTGAGCAGGCACGCCCAGGCTCCCAGGAAGGTCTGCTGAGCCGTTTAACTTCAGCCAGCTCAGACAAGATGATGTGCACATCCCTGAGCCCAGGGAGATGCAGGGAAATGCCCTGGGAGCTGCCTGTGACCCACGACCTGCTCTGCTGTCCCCACGAGGCCAAGCAACACTGACAGCCCACGGCCATGCTCCGGACTGACTCTGAATCCATCATTTCCAGTGCATTAATTCCTACTCATTATTGACACCTTGTACTGCACTGGGACTGTGCTGAGCTCCACTGGCTGTGAGTTATGAACCCATCGAGATCCGACCTCGGTAAAGGATGTGCCCTCAGGGGCCACCCTGCCCTCGAGGGGAGGGGAAGGGAGGGGAGGGCTCATCAGGTTGCAAATTCTAACGTGTCCACTGACAGTACTTACCTGCTCCTACTAGAGCATAACGTGCTTATCACACAGATAATCACTATAGTGGATTCTGCTATAGGTAAAGCACAGCCCTTCGTTCATACACTCCTGAGGTATTTGGGAGTCAGAGAGGAGAAGAGCACCAGGCCGTATCAGTTTTTGTGTTTTTAAAGATTTTAGGGTCAGCTGCCAGGATTTATTCTGAATCACACGTGCTGCCTTCATACCCACTGCCTCATGGAACATGCAGGCAGGAAGGGGACGGGAGGGTCCATGCTGGAGGGTCTTTCAGAAGCAAACAGTACTTTGATTTATTAAAAATAGATGCTCAAGTGCTCAGCTCACACTCAGGACACGGGTGCAAGAGCCACACGTGCTGTAAGTGAGTGAGTGCCCATGGCTGGGCAATGCACCATCAGCAGCTTCTCTGGATACTGGAGGAGAAATACCCGAGGATTTGCTCCTTGTGTCCAGGGCGGGAGGTGCAGCAGCAGGAGCCGTGTCCCATCAGCAGCACTTTGTGCGATTTAGGTGCATTAAAGGACAGAACAGCTGTGGCATCAGCTGCTCTGGAGACACTGGGAGGGAGGGAGCATTGATCTCTGCCTGGCTGACAGCCTCTGTGACTGGAGGCGACAATTTGAGCGTCCCCGAGGAGGATGCAGAGCCGACACGCGGCACTAATGACAGCGGCGCAGGCAAAAAGAGAGGGCTCAGTCTGGGTCATGCCTGTGGTGCTGCACACTCACAGCTTCACACTGCTGGGCTGACGTGGGAGGGAAGCACGTGCAGAGAGCCCTGGGGCTGTCGCTTGTGTCCCACAGCACCACGATGGCTCTTGACGCTGAGGAGAGCACACCGGGGTGTCCCCAACCCACTAATGGGGTCCCTGTGCTGGGGAGGAGGAGGGAGAGCTGGAGGCCTTCTCAGGACAGGCAAGGAGAGGAGTCAAAGTCAGGCTCAGGACAAGATCAGGTTGCTCAGGCAGGGTGTGAGCAGCAGCATTTCCCCCCACTGGGTTCCCTCTCCTTTGGCTTTGTCTTTCCTCTTACCGCTTTTCCTGCTGAAGGACTTTCTGCACGGAGCAGGGAACTCTTCCCAAAGTCCTCACCTTGAAATAATGTGCCAAGACACCACCTCCCTGCCACCTGCTGCTAATGACAAGATAAACCTGTATTTGAGAATGGATGGCACAGCGTTTTGTGTGTATCAGGTAGCAGAGGGAGAGCCAGAACAGGGACACCCAGTGAGAAAAGGAGTTGTGTAAAATTGTGAGTTGCGATGTTTGCTGCACAGACCCATTGGTTGGAGAAGGGTGATGGGTTTCTCTCTGTTAGAAGAGCTGACATGCCTTCAGGTGACCTGCTGTAAGCTGAGACAGAGGAGGGGACAAGGAGGGCTGGCTCTGCTCTCTTTGGGACAAGCACATCCCTGTAATGCTACTCCTGGCAGAGCTCACACCCAGCTCAGGGGCTGCTCCACCACAGAGCAAAACTGGTCTTGCCTTGAGCAGCTTCTCAGCTCTGGGCACCTGAGCAAACCCTCCAAGAAAGCAGAAATCTCTTCTGTGGGACAGCCCGCTGATGGCATGGTCGCATGTACCAGCTTCCTGTAGCTAAAATGAATAATCTTTGTTGTATATAATTTTTATGAGCTGCAGACTCGGAAATGCCAGTCTCTCGCCTTTGTCAGAAACCAGAGCAGCTCTGCATATGCATTAAAACCCAGCACACGCAGTTTGTCTTAAACCACCTGAACCTGTTGTTCTAGTGCAGTACCTGCCATCATCCATCTGCCCTGGGAGGTGTTACACAGCATTTCTCCGTGTAAAGCCCCAGTCCCTCAGAGCCTTGTTGCTTTAGATCATATTTCCTCAATAAGACATAAGCTGTTGGCAAAAAAGAGCAAACACACCACAAAAAATGACAGGGAGCCTGCAAGCACATATGGAGAAAAGGCAAAGCAAGCTTTGGGCTTCCCATCCATGCTCTCTTGAGCATTGTGCTAAATTCCCAAACTGATTGGAAGCAGAGGCATCCAAAGCCCAGATGTTTTGCAGCTGGGCAGCGGGAATTGCTCTTGTCCCTACGCTTTCATCACAACATTTTCATCTTTAGAGGCTCTTAATTAGCTGCTTCATCGTTTGCCAAACGCTCTTCGGTTTTGCAGGCTGTACGTTGGGATAGGGCCACCCTGGGTGCAGAATCCCAGCATCCCTATTCCCACAGGACCATTGCAGTTCCCTCTATTACCTTTTCGGAAATGCAAAGCAGCATGTCCCTCAAGCCCTCCAATATGTTTTCCAAGTCATTTATCTCTTAAGAAATTTAGAAGCAGACTTAAAAAACCCTCCTTTTCGGCTCCATTGCTCTAAAGCACCAGTGCTATAAACAAATGGCAACAGCCTCAAACCTCTGGACAGAGGCTCCTCCTTTGGGGTGATCCCTTCTGGAGCCCGGCTGCTCCTCGGGGTCCCAAAAGAGCTGGGGCACCTGCAGAGCTCCACGGAGACCCAGAGGGGTTACCCTGTGCTCACAGCCTCTGCCAGCCCATACAAGAGGGGGATGGTGATGTCCCCTTCCCACTAACCTGCAGCTGAGGAGGGAAAGCACAGGAATGAAGCAGGTCCTAAAGCATCACGGGGCTCCCGAGTGACTCAGAGGAGGAGCAGCCAAACAGTGCTTCCTTTATTGATTTATTTATAGAGAATGAGATATTAATGCAAGACCTGTTGTTTGAACAGGTTTCTTCTCACCGTGCTGAGAGAGAAGCCCTGCGGTGCGGGGGTGTGTGAGTGTGAAGTGCTAATCCCTGCCTGGTCCCCTCGTCCCCTCCTCACTCCATCTGTTCCTTCGGATGATTCGCTTTGACTTCTCAACTTCATATTCCCATTTTCCCATCCTGAGCAGGGGAGTATCTAGCAATTAAAATATTAGCAGGGGGGAAGCATTTTATAGTGCACATGATTATTCCTTAGTCCGAGGAATTTTAATTAGCTGAACACAGAGAAAACCAAGTTTTGTGGGTTGGACCCCACAGTCTGGTGCTGAGACCTCACTGGCCACCTTCTCCTGCCCCTAATGTGCCTGGGATGGTCTGTTATTGCTGGGTCAGAGCTTGTGCCTCCAGATTTTCCTGCAGCTTTAGTATTTTTTTTATGGTTTGAGTTTTACAATGCACAGGCTTTACAGCAGGGTACTTTTTGTGATTTTTTTTTTTCTCCTTATCTTGGCTTTGGTTTTTGCTCAGTAGCATAACGAGATGATGGGATTTATGAGCAGCTCTGGGTCTTCTGTTACAGCTTTTCTTAGCAAGATCATCATTTTTGCCACTACCCTTGCTGGCCTTTCTCTCCAGCTTTGGCCATCCCCAAGAGTCACAGCCCACATTAGCCTCCAGCTCTTGTTCGAGCAGCCCAGGCAGGGATCACACAGGAGCTGCTGTAGCTAAATAAAAGTTTCAAGAGCACCAGGGTTTTAAAAGTCTGCTGAGCTATTTCTTCTGTCATCCATTAACACCAGCCTGAGCAAAGCCCTGCTTGCTGGGGACAATGGCAAAAAGCATCCTTGGCTGGAGGGCTAAGGACTAACACAGCAGTCCTGAACGACCAGCTGGGGATGGAGAAAGCAGCCAAAAACTGCACAAATCCAGGAGCTGTAAATTGGGAAAAGGACAAAAAGAGCCAGGGTATTATTTCTTAATGAGGCCAAACTCAGCACTCAGGTGGGGAAGGTGTGAGTCGGCTCCAGCATGTGTCTGAGCTGCTCCAGGAGGAGCTGTCTCATGGCTGACGAAGCAGAGGCTCCACTCGGATGTGAATTTGGGGCTGTGATTTTGGGGGCAACAGCCATGAATTCTGAGGGATCCCCAGGAGCCACCAAAGATGAACCTTCCTGCAGGTTTCTTATGAAGGGAAGCAAAGAGCATCCTTCAGCTGAGATCGTGGCGAGAATTTGGGCAAGTCCCCACCGGGCATCCAGCAGCTTTTTCAGGCTGATTCTGGATCCAGCCCCATCTCAGCAGCAGGACTCTCAATACACAGCCTCAACCGTGTTTTACTGTAAGTGGGCTAATGAGATTCACTCATTAAAAACCCCACCAGCCCGCCCACCCAGCCAGAGTGTGAGGAAGAAGATCCATCAAAAATCTTCGCTCCCATGATTTTGTGGAGTTAACACTTGTGATTTCCTTTAGCAGGAGTCCCAGACTGGGCACCAAAGGACAAAGGGATGCTGGTACTGCAGCCTCGCTCCTTCAGCATCTCTGCAGGAAAGACAAGGGCCACAGCTCCCTTTTCACACTCTCATCTCTCTGACAGCTTGCAGAGATGAGGACATTTCGATGCTTTTGCTTACACTTTGCAAATATTGCCCCACATGTTTGGCCAAATACTGGATTTTTTCCCCTCGAGGGAAAAATCCCAGTTGCAATGTTGTCTGTGACAGTGCTAAGAGGTGCAGAGACTGGGAGTATTCCATGCAAGGGTGTGTTTCCTGGGGCTGTGTTTTAGCTCAGCAAGTACAAGATCATTATCTTTCGAGTCTTTCCCTGGAAAAGACCACGGGGGAGTCCCTTGGTGGGTTTACAGGAATGACACAGCCCCTGGCAGGCAGCCTGCAGGCAGGACTGACCCTGTGTGGGACGGAGCAGCTTTGCTCACCCTCCTCATGGGCTTCCCCAAGCTCTGCTCCCTCCAGCGCCATTTCTCCCACCAACATCCCCCTCCTTACCACTTAGAAACCATAAAGAAAGGAGGAATTTCTAGAGGATCCAATTGCCTCAGCATGGAAAGCCTTTCCCATAGCAGGAGCTCTTCCCTCCACAGCAACCAGGGCATGGTAGGGCTGATTCTGCCCTCCAGCAAGGTCAGAAATTGCTCACTGGGCAGTGTAAATATCACAGCAGTGTTATCTTCCATGTCTAAGTGCCCTGTCCGCTCCCTGCTAATTTCCTGTGGTCCTGTGCAGAAGCAAACCCGAGCCCACGGCCCTGAAGCCAATGCAGCCGAGTTGTCAAGAGCTTTCAAGGAAAAGTAAAAAAATAAAGTGAGTTAAATTCATGCTTTGTGTGCTCCTAAAGCCCAGCTGGGCTCAGCTCTGCAGGGGCTGGGGCCGGGCTGGGGCAAACCAAAGTGAGCACAAACCAGGATGAAGTGACTTGAAGCTCCCAAACCAGGGAACAGTAAAAGGGCTCCATCCTGAGCAAGGAAGGTTGAGGGGACATGCTGGGATGTTCATCCCAGCTCCAAGAGCAAGGGAAATGGAAGGGATTAAGAACAGAGGAGACAAATATTGATCAGCAATGGCACTGAGAGGGCTGGCCCTGCCCCAGAGCCAAGGGGCGTCACTGCTAGTGATCCTTTCCTCTGAAATCTGTCTGTGGAAAACAAAGATAACTGTACTCATCTAAGATTCACCAGCACCACACAACCTACATCAGCAAGGCATCATCACCTCACTACAGAGCCTCCCTGCCCAGAATTGCAGCCAGACAGGCTGGCGAGACATTTGGGAGTGCAGTGAGAAGTCTCGTATGGTTTCCCTGCAAGGGACAAAGCCAGCAGGGCTGGTTTCTCTGGCAGAGCCACAATAAATGCCAGAGGAGGAGGGAGCCAGCGCTGGGCGATGCGAGGCAGGAGCCAGGGATGCTGATGGAGCTCAGCCAAGGCTGTCCCCTCCCCATGCCAGGTGTCTGCAGGACACAGCTGCTGCAGGACCAAAGCCAGGCTTGGGCTGGTGCAGTGCAACTCAAACCCAACCCGTTAAGCAGTGACACCAGGCAAATGACAGAGAGGGTGCTGGAGTTAGCAGGGAGATGAGATCTCAAAGGGGTGCTTGCCATCAGCAATCACTAAAAAAGGGGCAAGGATATGGGGTAGGAGCAGAGCTGCAGACATTGGTAAAGAAACTTTCACAGCTCAGTATTCATCTTTCTGAAACTGCTGGAGGAGTCATTCTGACCTGGGCATCTCTGTCCTTCATCCCACAGGAGACTAATAGCAGCTCCAGGAGGAACAATGCCTGTCCTCCATAGCCAGTGGTCAAAATAATAATAATAATAAAAAAAAAGAGGTAGAAACTAACTGAAACCCAGGAGAGTGAGGTGAATTTCATACCCGGTAGGAATTTCCCATGGGAACAGTTTGCTGGCTGTAATGCCACTCTAATAAAAATGAAAATTTTTCCCCTGGGAATATTTCAAGATTGATGAAAAATTAGTAGTTTCCTCTGGGAGAAAGGGTGGGAGAACCAGAGACATTCGCCATAGTCCCATTTCTGCCTTCAGCGAGAAAACAAAATTTATGGGCACCGGTTGAGCAGTCACATGTTGAGCTGAGAAACCCCACTGAGCTCTCTGAAAGCTTTTTCCACATGTGCTGAATATCTCCTCCCATGAAAAAAAAAATAAATCTGAAATTGCATTTTGCTCCAATTCAGGTACAAAAAATGGCTCCAAAATCACATTCTTGAGCATGGGATAGGATATCATTTTCCATCTGGCAGAAACTGCCTTCCGTCAGCAAAACCTGTGCTGTCTGCTGCTCTCCCTGCCAGACCCACCCCAGTGTCACCAGTTTAATTAGCTGCTGTCCCCAGTGCCTGTGGCTCAGCTTAACTTCATGTGACCAAACCCTGCTGTGCCTTTCCCATGGTCTTCCCCCAAGACTTCACGCCTGGCAGGAATTAAAACTTGGAAGCCGAGCCCAGGTGGGTTCATACAGGCCTTAGTCACTCAATCTTGTCTTTTCTCTCCTGAGGAAAACAGGAAAAAAGAGACCTAGGGGAAATGAATCTCCATCGAGCCTTGACGTGCAGCTTTCCAGGCTGCTGAAGTCAGCCTGGCAGTGGGATTGATACACACCATGGGCACTCATGGAGTTAAAGAGCATCCTCACCAGATGCAGGAAGACGCAGAGAGGGGCCAGGAGGGCCACACGGGACAGAAAACACGAAGACAGGCTGACAAAACCGGGCTTCAGGCTCAAAGAGAAAATGGGAACAAAGCGAGAATGGGAAAAGTGATGCCAAGGAAGGGAGGTGCCCGTTGTTCAACCTCTGCTGGCTGGGACAAGGTGGGATGGACTGAAACTGCAGCAAGAACATTTAGGGTTAGACAACAGGGAAACCCTTCAAGGACAGCAATTAAACGCCGGGCAGGTTGGTCGGGGAGAAGGCAGACATGCTGTCACAATGAAGAGCAGACCAGGTGCAGTTTCTGTCTCTGGGCAGATGCAGACAGAACTGTCCCTGCCTGGGCATGGGGCTCTGGACTAGACAAATCCCTGAGGTTTCAAGGACTCCCTTTTCTCCTGGTCCAGCCCAGGGCCAGACTCTTCCTGACTCCATGGGGGATACATTTGCAGCCACTTTTTGTCTCTTTGCCACTTGTTTTCACTAATAACAGCAGCGCTCAGCCATGCCTTGGGCACCCAGGTGGGATCCCATGGAGGGAACTGCATTCGCTGAGTGTCAGCCCTGTGTCAGCTGAGGGACTGGCAGCACACATGGCTCGGTGCAGGAAGTGAGCTCAAGGACATCTGCCTGCAGGTTTTGCAGGGGCTCAGACAGCAGAGGGGACTGGGAAAGGTTTGTTGAAATGAAATATTTCCTGTTTGGCTCCATCAACTGGGTCAGGAATCTCCACTGGTATCTCCGAGCACTGAAGTGACCTCTTTCCCCTTGGATACACGATCAGGGACTTCTCCAAAAAAAGACAGTAGACAGATGATACGACTTCTGTGAAGAAGAGATGCAGCACCAATGGGCTGCACCGTATCTACCA
This sequence comes from Grallaria varia, assembly GCA_013396735.1. NCBI lineage: Eukaryota > Metazoa > Chordata > Aves > Passeriformes > Formicariidae > Grallaria > Grallaria varia. The sequence goes on along the minus strand of VWZG01000077.1, from coordinate 235,875 downwards.
GACTGGCCTGCATTTCCCTGTATCCCATGTCCTGCTCCTTTCCTGGAGTTCAGACACCAGCCAAACCCGCTCCATCCACACCAAAACCACCTCCCCACGGCAATGAGTAGCAGTGAACTCAGGAACAGGGTTTCATCTCACTCTCAGGGTAGAAGAAGGGAGCAGGAGGGGTGCACAGGAGGGGGTAACCCTGCTGCTATGGAGTTTACCAGCCTTTTGTGGTGCCTGATTTTTGTCATCTGCAAAGCTATCAGCTGAAAACGTCAAATTAGTGCTGTTAGTCCACTGTGCAGCTCTTATCTGCGTCTCTCAGGATGGGAGACACTTCAAGATGATTATTGTTCCCCACTGCTCCTGAAATGAAATTGGCCCTCCCAGAGCGCTAAAAGGGAACCGAGAAATTGTTTGCCTGAATTTGCATGAAAAGCCCTGGAGACGTAATGAAAGGGGGTGACAAGCCCAGTGTCACCTTCTGCCAGCTAAATGACAGAAGAAAAACATTTCCTTTGTGCTTCTGCTTCATTTTAGGGCCTTGATTCCCTTTCCTGCCCTTTTGCCTCCTTCCTGTCCCCAAGTTCCCAAGCCCTCCACATCTGCCTGCCCCATGACTGACACGGGGGCTGCCTGTTTTGGGGCCTGGATGATATTTTGCCACCCAAGAAAGTATGACCTGCCCTCCATGGAGATGTGGACCCTATTCCCAGCACCACCACAGTGTCTGTATCCCCAGGGCACAGACACCTTCACACCAGGCAAAACGTGGGTCCCCCCTGTCCTAGAACATCCTATCCCGCTGCAGCTTTTCCCCAGTTTAGAAAGTCCTGCCCATTGGGAAGAGGTGCAGTGGCACAACTTGAAGTCCCAGCCATTGCAGCTTGGTATTTTCTTTGTGATCCACCAACTTGGCTGTAAGCAAAGGAACACGGTCCTGAAGGACAGACAGATGGCTGTGTGCTCCCAGGGCTCCTCTCGATTGCCACAGGATCATCACCCAAACCTGCAACACCCTGCAAGGGGCAGGAGCTTAACGATGGGGCTTTGCTGGTGAAACACCCGCAGCGCCAAGGCAGGCACTGATGGAGGTTGTCTGGGGAGAGGCTCCTGGCTGGGCTGACAGCAGCATTTCCTCAGCCAGCTCCTGCAGTGCCCAGATGGGGCTGCAGAGCGGAGGCTTCACCCAAGCGCGCTCGTCCGTGTGTCTGTGTGTGCTCTTGCCCGTGCTGGGCAGCAGGCAGGCTGGGCAGCAGGCAGGCTGGGCAGCAGGCAGGCTGTGCAGGCAGCTGGCTCGGGGGGAGTCTCAGCCTGCTTCCAGGAGGGAATTAGCTCACAAGCCCTTTTTGTGAAATTGTTAATTCCCACCAGCCCTGTGCTGTCTGCTGCCTTCTTCCTCCAGCGCTGGTTATCCCTGCCTTGGGGCTTTCCTTTGTACTGGGAGCACCTCCTTGGATTTCACACTTGCGGGGAAGGCCTGGAAATAATGATGCAAAAAGGCACGAAAGCTCAGGAACCCTAAGGAGAATACTGAGATCACAAAAAATGGCAATAAAACGTAGAAACTCATTATTTGGCTTGAGAGAGGAGACAAAACCTCTGCCTCGCTTTATTGTAGCAGTGCTGAGCCATCTCCTCCTTGAGGATTATGGAAGCTGCTTTCCGAGAGTCCAGCCCCATTGGCTCCTCTGTTCCCAAAAACTTCATCCCACACGTGTCTTCCCATGCCACAGACTGTCTGCAGCCAAAGGGCTGCTCGAGCACCAGTACAAGTGCCTGCATGGGTGGAAATGCCTGGAGGGACAGGAACTGTGCTGCAGAGACCTTAATCCAAATTTTTTCTCTTTTAATCCATACACAAGGAAATGTCCTGGAGGAAGGGCCAGCTTAGCTGGGGTCTCTCCCTCAGTTTTCTTCCCCTTTCATCAGCCAGGGAGGCAGACATGAGTCCCTGCTCAGCAGACGGGTGGAAATGACTCCTTCAAAGATGGACACGGCAGTTTTTCAGGGCTGGCCTGTGGGTGAATCGTGGCAAGGAGAGGGAGGAGTGAGCACTCACGTTGCCAAAGTCCATTCCTGGGGAAGGGATTCCTGTCCGCAGTGGAGCTCTGGGTGATGAAATACAGTGGAGCAGCCAGCATGTGCTGGGGCATCCCTGGGGGAGCAGAGCCGATCCAGGGCTCACACCACGGGGACCCAGTGGGGCATCACCATATCCATCACCCTCCCACACCCAGACACATCTGCCCCAGCCCCAGCAGGGCAGCACCATCCCCTTCCCCTGATGACACCTCCCAAGTGCAACGCTGGCAGCACCTGCAGCAGACACAAAGTCCCACGGGGTGTTTCCTCCAGGTCTCTGCCTGCTCTGGACTCCCTACAGGAGCAAACACAGCCGGAGTCACACCAGTGCCTTCCTGCCACTGCTCGGAGAAACTGTGCCAACACATCCTCCCTCTTCCCTGTTTTCCCACCTCCAGCAGCGCAGTGGGAGTTTTCTTGCTGCTTCACCTCCCACAGCCAAGCGAAGGTGGGATGTTGTGTAAGAGGAATCATCTGGAAGGGAAACTGAGTCACGGAACAGGGGGCTGGAGCGGGACAAGGGAGGGCAGCGAGCGAGTCTGGCTGGGCTGGCACTCTGTGGCCAGAGGAGCCCACCCTGAGCAGGGACTCGGGTGCAGCAGGGACCTCCTTGCAGCAGACCTTGTTGCCATGGTGGGGAATAAACCTGCCTGGAGCAAGAGAGGAGAATCTGCAAACAGCCATCGCATCCATGGGAAGGCTCATTCACTGCCACTGGCTGAGAGGGGGGAAAATCAGACAGAAAAACACACATCTGGGAATTAGGAGGGATCTTTTGTAGTCAACAAAGGGACCAAAAAACCTGGCTGCAGGGTTGGAGAAGGAAACTTGTGGGTCACTGGTGACATGAAAGCAGCAATTACAATGGGAAAATGCATATATGTATATATGGCCAAAGAAAACCAAATAGCAGTCTTTATGTTATGGAAGATGTGAAACATTAAGAACATGAAATGCTAAGAATTCTAAAAGCAAGATGAAAATACCAGGGGAAAAGCATGCCTAGAAGGACTAAGGGCAAAAAGAAAGGAGTAAAATTCTATTTGTACTACTACAGACAAATGCTTAATAGAGATGGCAAAATTGCTAATGATACATAACAGGCAGAAGCAGGCAGCAAATATTTCTGTTTGGTATTTGGAAATGAGCAGGCAGCTATATTTGTCTCACGTCAAGCTGCTGAAGCACTTTCTAGTTCATTAATTATGTGGCCTTATTAAATATCATCTGCCAGGAATAAACACAAGAGAATGGTAGACCAGGGTGCCTCAGCTCCATTCCCTGCCTGAGCTGGTTCCTGGAGTGAAGCCCAGAGCCAGGGATGCTGCAGGAGGTAAAGGTGAGTCGGTTCCTGGAACAGGGGCATGGAATGACCAAGATCAGTGCTGCCTGCTCAGCCTGGCTTTAATCCTAGGCAAAGTAAAAGACAATCTGATGTAAGATTTGATTAATAAAGAATTAAAGGATAGAAATCTAATTAATGCCCGTCCATGTGGTTTATGGAAAACAATGTCTTGTCAAACAAAGCTGGTTTGTTCTGTGATGCAGTGATGTCAGGTTAGTGTAGGTGACTTCATGCTGCACCAGCCCACGCTTTCAGGGGGTCCAGCTTTGAACTGGAGGGTGTCCTGGTCCCGAAAAACTGATGCAATGCCTGGCACCAAAGGGTGTGCAGTTCTCCTTCTCTGCACGTGGAAATGGGGTGCAAACTGATGCTGTCTGCAGGGATGAGAGCTGTGATGATGGAGGCAGAGGAGGTCTGTCCACAAGCAGCAGCCAGTCCCTCTGCTCTCCCTGCCCTCTCAGAACACATGCAGCCAAATTTGACCCAGAAACAAGGAGCAGGGAAGGGGACAGGCATCCTCCCTGGTGCCATGAACATCTGGTAATTGGCTTTCATCCCCAGAATAGTATGGAGTCACATGGGGCTCTGGTGGGCACTGGGCAGGCATCGCTCAAATGCTGGGGGCAGGCAGTTTATCAGGGCCTGCATATTTCTGGCATGCTGCTGATCACTCCAGTTTCACTCCAGAGGAGGAATTATCCTTTCTAGAACTACAAGGGTGTGCTACACCATCTGGTCCCAAAGCATCTGTCATGTCACCCTGAGGTGCAGCACTGGAGGGGGACTAGGAGAGCTGCTTGCCAGGGAGCGCAGGCTAGAAAAGTCCCTTTATTGATGGGAAGGGAATGGAGAGAATAGCTTCTGTTCAAGGCACGTGAGCAGAGAAGAGGGAAACATCATGGAGGTCTCAGTATCCTGGTGCACCCTGGTGCCATGAGCCTGGCTGGCCATGAGTCCCAACAAGGCCAAGTCCCTGAGCAGCTGTCCCCTCCCTAGGGACCATGTCCCCAGGTGGAGAGCGCAGAGGTTCATCTGCATCAGTTTTATCTGTGCTCCAAGTCTCAGCCCATTTCAGCCTCATTGCAATTCCATGTCCTCATGGCGTCTCCTGACACTGGATCATTTACAATGCCCAGGAGGCAAATACAATGACTCATTATTATTAGTTAATGAAGCATCCAAGCACTAAACCCACAGTCTGCCGAACGGATAAAGAGCTGAGCCTGAATCCGATTTACCACGCTGGCTCCCCTGGCAGTGATGGAGCTGCTGCTTCCTGCAGCCCCCCAGCCCCTTTCCCGATGCTGTGGATGCAGGCAGCAGCCAGGAGCTGGCAGGGAGCGGGGCCAGGAGTGTCCATCCCACTGCCAGAGCTGGTGAGTGGTGCTGGCAGCTCCCACTGTCACCTCCCAGACCAGAGACCACCAACAAGGCACTGGTATCTCCCCTCCTGCAGCATCATGGCTTGCCAAGGCCCATCCCTGACTCAGTGCCAGTTTCAAAGCCACCACCCTCAGGGGACGAGGGACCCCAGAGGACAAAGGATCTCACTCTGAATTTCGAGCCTGCACCAAGGGATCAAGGTGGGATAAGGGCAGGAGGAGGCATGAAGGACATGACACGTCCTCGGCTGGCAGCACAGATAATGCAGAATTTCTCAGGCTGCATCTCCCTTCCCAGAAGAATAAATATTTGATAACAAATCACTTTGAAGATAATCCACTTAATCCTTTGCCATGTCTCCAGGTTTCAATATAATTAAAGTGTGATTAATTTTCTAAAGAAAAGCTAAAATCCCATGCCTCCCCTCGCCCCCTGTCCCCAGGGTGAAGGGATGGGCTCAGCCCATGGCAGGGATGATGGGGTCCTGCCAACCTTGCTGCTGGTGGTCAGGTGAAGCCCAGAACTGGACCAACAGACACCCTGCATGGCTGAAATCACTGAGCTTGAAGGACGAGGAGGAAAGCCAGACATGTTTCTGGCACTGGGAAGGGCTGACACAGGCATGTGGTTCCCATGAGCTGCTCATCCAGATGTATCCCTGGACTGGGAAGGGGCTTTTGACCCCATGTTAGCTCCCCTCAAACTCTTTCATTAGACCTTGTACTCTGCAGCTGATGTCCCACTGGTGTCCCAGTTTTAAGGCACTGGGGTCTGCAGAGCCCACCCTATGCTCTTCTGCATCTCCCAAGGGCTGGTGCAGCTCCACACTGGGGGTTTCAGATGCTCAGCTCTTTAATTCCCACCTTCAGAGAGGCAAAAAATGTGTTGCAGTGGTTTTGCTCATGACAAGGAGCTGCTGGCGTGGGCTGGGGAGTGGCACAGAGGGGAGGAGCGTGGGCTGTGCCCTCCTAATGGAGTGGGATCACCTTCCACTCCTCAAGTGCCAAAACCGGGGTTGACTCAGTTGATCAAAAATAGAGAGTGAGGGGAGGTGTGAAAGACAGGGAAAAAATGGAAAACAGGAGAAAAAATAAAGAAAAGCCAACCTGACTAAGACAATCTGCATTCGCCTCCCTCAAGGTCCTGGAGATGGGGGTGGGGGCCTGGCACTTGGGGTATTTCAGAGCTGATTGACACCTCCAGAGAGCCACTCTGACATCTCCCTGATGCTCCCCAACGCAGCAGCACCAGTCCCCATGGGGATGGTGGCAGCTCTGACTCGGTGTCACACCTCACAGCACGCGGGGAGGGGATCTGAGGGGTTGGCGTGGGGGTGCTGGCAGGAGGTGACACTGTTGGAAGTGGCGGGCAGGACCCTCATTCTGTCCCTCACTTCCCAGTGCAGCTATCGGGGACTCAGACATTCAAAACCACCACGACGTGCATCCCTCATTCCCAGCTGCATCCCTTGTCCTGGGGCTGTTTGCAATAAAACCAGGTTGGATTTACGGGATTTTTGCTGATTGATGGGAAGCCCCAGTTTTCCTGCAGACCATTGTCACAGTGTCCCTGGGGCATCATGGGCTGAGCTTGCCCCAGTCCCATGTGTGCCCAGTGGTCCCCTGTCCCCTGACACTGGAGCAGAGCAGAGGACAGAGGCAGCCCTGGTGGAGCAGCTTTCCCAGGCAACACTGGGAGGATGGGCATGGCCGCATTCAACTCTGGCTCTTGGTCCTGTATGACCGGTGTCACCACCTTGTCATCCTCGGGGAATTTCTCAGGACTGAGCCAGCTCCTTTCCTCCTGAGTTTCAAGGCTGGAGACCCTCAAGGGTTCCCAGCTCCAGCACAGGCCAAGAGGAGTCAGCCAAGCAGCCACAGTAGTAAAACTGCAGGAAGGTTTAGGTGGGAGCTGTTCCTGCTTGGGGACATCATCGCACATCATGGGTGTGAAGCCACCACTGTTGGTGCCAGGCAAGCCAAGCTGACCATGCCAGACGGGAGAACGTCATGCGTTGCCCACACCTAATAAGGACATGAATCCTGACGAAATTAACACTGCACCAGTGTTAGGAAAGCACAGCTTTCCTTATCATCTGCCCCAGGAGAGTTGTGTTTTCAGGTCAAACCTGTTAAGAGAAGCTTTGGAGCTCAGGAATGTTCGTGGCAGAGTAAAACCCCCGAGCGCAGGGAGCGTGGGAGAGCAGCACTTCTCAGACAGTTCAGCCTAGTCAAAGTCAGCTCTAAGGACACAGATAAAGCTGTATTGTTCAGAATATGAGGTTTGGCTATTGAACATCAATAGCTGGCCAGAACTTTTAAGCATCAAACAGAGCCGGTGTCTCACTGCAAGTCGGGATTCTGCCTTGGAGCTGCTGCTGCACCGGGCACGTGTGCAGGGACGTGAAAATCTGCTGAAGAGAAGGAGCCAGCTGTCGAAGGCTGCCAAATTGTCAATGGAAAAAGAGTTACACTGCTGAAGGATCAGTTATTCAACAGAGATGGCAGTTTCATTGCTGGGATGAATCAAAGAGCCGTGGCAGCCGTGGCAGGGGAACTCTCTGCCCGGCAGAGACTGTGCAGCCGTCGGGGTACGTGCTGCTGGAGGCTGCCAGAGCGATGCTGCTCCCTAAGAGCAGGGAGTTTGTCCAATAAAATACCACTGGCTTTTTCATCATGAGGTCCAGGGTTTACATTAAATGATAATGAAAAGGAATAAAACTCAGCCTATTCCCAGTTTTTCTCTCACAGGTGCTCAGCACAGTGCAGTCTGCAAGGTAAGCGAGCTCTGCTTTCATAAGCCTTCCTCCCTTCCTCTTTCCTCCTCCTATTTCTCCTATTGAATTCAGTTTCCCAAATGAAACCAGGCAAAGAAACTCCCGTGGTGGTCACCGGCAGAGCCCACTCCCTTCACCCAGCTGCAGCAAGGAGAGTGTTTTAGGAGCATCCTGCTGGGCTTTCCCTCTCCCCTTACAAATCCTGGACAGCCACACTCAAAAAACCACGGGTAAAGGTGTTGAAATCAACCTCAACTGGCACCTCCAAAAAACATCTGCCCTTCCCTGGCTGCTCTTCCCCACCATCCCCTGAGCCCCAGGACACCCCCAAGGGCTGTGCTCACACTGAGGACATGGGGTCCACCCTGCGTAATGCCAGCAGGCAAGTTTTGTATTTATTTCCCTTGGAAATGTGTCCTTAACGGGCACTTAACATTATGCTTAAGTGACAACGAATTACACATTTCATTTAAGAGCAGGCACAAGGAACAGTATAATGCCCTATAGACTAATGGTGCATTTCTCCTCACAGACAGCCAATTAAATATTTAATCAGCACAATAGCTGCTTAAGTATTGTATATGGCCATAAATACAACCCAATACATTTCCATGCCACATTAAGCTGAAGCTTGTAGACACTTGTCTCCCCAGAATCAGGCACGACAGCTCGGTCAATGCATCCTTTGAAAGCAGATTCTATTTATTTTCTGTCATATTAAGTGGGCATCATTTCTATCCTGTCCCAGACAAGTATATTAACTCTTCAGCAGCACTGTATGAATAATCTGCATCAAATTGTGGAGCAGGGGAAGATTGCCACCTTCCTGCTCATCAGCTGTCTGTGAGGTGACTGCAGATGGTTTTGAATAATTTCTCTTTGGGTCACATCCTGGAACTGCAGCAGTGGTTGAAGGGACATTGCTCTCTCTGCTCCTAAGATGTTTTAGAAAGATTCAGCAATTAAAGACACAAGCTAGAAAAAAAGGGGAAAGAAAAGAATTTTGCTTCTCACTTAATGGAGAGGGGTGAGGTTAAAAAAGCATTAAAATTAGGTGCTGAAATAGGGCATTGTCAGAGGGAGGCAGGGAGGGACAGGGCTTATGGAACTCACCAAGGGCACACTGGGGCACTCAATTTGGGCTCTCAGTCAGGGCACAGCACAGGCTGTGGGCATGAGTGTGTTCCCCATGGGCACGTGGAACTGGCCCCAAAGGAGGACAGGGCATGCAGGGCTATGTCCAGTGCAGAGTACAGCGAGAGAAACATTAATTCCTCTTTCCCACCATCTAGGAGACGTGTTCATTCCACCAGTGCCTTGATTTCTATTCAGCTTGCTTTCAGTCTCCACTTCCCAAGCTCTCACCAGCTCAATTATAACTGTAAGAATAAATCTATTTACAGTGCATTGTTGCAAAGTGAATCAATAAACCTGAAGCAAACACAAGGCCAAATCCTCAACCACTTGAATGGCTTTGTGTTGGCTGCAGCGGGTGCTGCCTCCCATTTCCTCCCTGAGTCTCTCAGGTAAGTGCTGTTTGCAAATACAAGGGTCATTCCTGGTACAGAAAGTTAAGCACAATGGGTTATTAACAGCTGATTTTCCCTTCTGGCTTCTGAGCAACTTCAGATACAAGTCAAAATCCTGTTCTCCATTCTGCAAGCCCCAGTGATTCATGCTGGTAAAGCAATGAGAGGAATATGAGCCCTTGCTTGCAGAGATAAGCTACTGTTGGAAAAGGAGCCTTTGCTTGATTTGAAGACAAGCAGATTCCAAGGGCATGCTGTGATACAGCACCTAAACATGGCACAGACTGAGCAGGAGTGGGATGTAGGGCTAGACAGCACCTTCCCTGCTCCGGGGATTTCTAGAGCTTTGGAGAAACACGGAGCACGGAGACATCAGAATGCACACAGGGGAGCAGGTGCCAATCTGCCCCAGCCCAAGACGGAGATCCCAAACATCTGGGCCATTTAACTATAGGGGAGGCACCAGGGTAAACCCGCAAAATGTCACCGTAAGAAGGTTTTTCAAGGGTTGTGAGCCACCATTTGGAGAGCTGGAGACTGTGAAAGGGTGGTGTGTAAGGAAAGGTCAGGCTGTGGGAGGGACACCAGGTTTTGGTTAATTTTATTTGTCTTAGTCTTGGTAGAAATCTGTTACATTGCATAAAGGTTTTGGGCAAGCAGAGGCTACGTGACTTGCTGGAGATCAATGCACAAACCTGGCACTCCAGCACCATCCTGGCCCCATGAGCAGCTGATGGGATTGGCCAGCTGAGAGGGTTCACACCGTCCCAGTGAGCTGTGGTGGCCAGTCAGGACAGTGATAAGGCGCTTCAACCTCACAGGGCTTCCATGTGACATGTTATCCCATCCTTGGCCAGGCTCTGAGCATGCTTTTGCTGACAGAAACATCCTGGCTGGAGCACAGGAAGGCTTTAAGTTACATGAATGCCTTCATTTCTGTGCCACTTGTCTTAGTTACAACCCGAATTTCATCAAAAATCGATTTGATCCTAGACACAGAGAGACGGGGAGAAACAGAGCTGGGAATTCACCTCCAGGCACCCCCAGACACTCCCACTGGCTTCCTACTAATAAATCCCCTTCCATTAGGAAAAAAAAGGCAAGTGCAAAGGGTGGTTTACACTCTTCTGTCTCTGTTGCTCTTACTCCAACCTCTGCAACAGCTGCCAGGAGCTATAAATCACGGAGCACAGTCCTGGAGCTGGAGATCACTGTCTTGTAAAACAAACATCTTCCAGATTTTGTAGCACCTGATGCTGGTTACAAACTGTTGGTTGTTGAATTCTTCCTCTTCCATTTATTTCCCAGCCCCTCTTCTCTGCTACTCCTTGTCTGCTATATATCTTCCATTTATTGTTATTTCTTTCTCCCCTTTGTTTTAATAACTCTTTTACTGTGGATTCTTGTAAAAACAGCTGCTCCAGACAGTAAAAAAAAAAAATCAAAAAATATTTGGAAACAGATGCCCTGGCATTGCTTCAGCTGTAATCTAGTAGATTTATAATTCCTCCTCAGTTCAATATTGATTCAGAATAAAGCAACTCAAAACACACTGCCAGCTTACAGCTTTTTGTAGTCTTCTTCTGTCTTTCTTCTTCTGTGCCATGACATTTCTCTTCATCCACGCAACTTAAATGTGCACAGGAATAAACAAATTCAAGCTGATGAGATACACCCAGATACCTGTAGAGCAGAGGGTTTATGTCTGCGGAAGCTCAAAGGAATGTTGTCAGCTCATTTTTTATTGTTTTAATTTCTTTCCTGTTGTCAAGTGGTATCTGCCTCCTCTCAGCATGCCCCCCTTAAGCCATGGCCCTGCATTTCAGGGGCTTGCAGAGTCCCCAGAGCTCACACAGAGGTGATGGCAGTCCAGCAGCCCCAGGCCAGGGCATGGTACCTGCCACAGGATGCAGCTGGGGCCATTCCCCTCGGGTTCTGGGTGCAAGAGCTCAGGGAATGGGCATGGAAGCTCCTTCTCAGCCCGTCTGCCACTGAACAGCTCCCCAGGGATCAGCAAGGCACCACAGTGCAAAGGAAACACTGTCACTTCCTTCCACAAAGTGCCCTGAGAGCCCACAGAGAAGGACAGGAGAAAGCTATTAGCACACATCTTGCAGATCAATAAAAAAGTGCATTTAGGATGCATGTATTGAACGCAAAGCTTATGTCCCCCCCAGCAAGCAGAGGCACCATGTGCCCCTGGAGCCTGCCTGTACGTGGCTCAGGGGCCACACCACCCAGCCACCAGCACATGGATTTCTTCTGACTGACCCTACACCGGTGAGGCTGTACCTACGTGCAGAGTGGAAGGGTTGTCTGGAGCCTAGAGGAGGAATAAGCTGCAGAATGTTTCCCCACACTTTGGACAATGCCACCTGTGTCTGACATCTCAGTTTCTCTCAGGGCTATTTGGTTTGAATGTTTAGGACTATTTATGCCTAGATCTTCCCTTCCAAGCCCAAACCCCCTTGCTCCCTCCTAACAAAGCTCTGCCATCCCTACAAAGCTGTTTCATCCCAGCAGAGCTCCTGTTTGGGTACTGTAAATTAGCCTGATACTTTCTTCTTCAGCAGAGGAGGTAGGCTGGGCTCTCTTTAGCTTGTGAAACCCCAGGTGGTCTCCAGTTATTACATCTCACCTTCTCATCCTCTCGAAGGCCAGCACAGATCCTTGGGCTCTTTCCCAGGTTCTCCCCACCATGTTCCCTACCCCTCCAGCTGTTTTCCCCACTGAGGAGATGGGACCACCTCACAGGCAGCACATGAAGCCCAGCAGCCACATCTCTGTGCTTGCCTAAAGCCAGGCAGGAAGACACACAAATTTAGGAAGTAGAAGTAAAGCATCAGTCCTACAATAGGGTGAGAAATGTCACTTCTAGCAGAGCTGCACTGCTGCAGGGCATTTGATTTGGGGGAACAAGCTCCAGCCCACCCGGCCCCCAGCCAGGCTGTCTCAGTTGGACAAGAAGTTCACTGATTGCCCCGGCTCTGTCACATGTCAGCCTGGAGCTGACAAACCCTCAAGCGATCAGTTGTGCTGCTGAGCCTGGAGTGGCAGAAGTGCTCCCAGAGATGTTGCCAGAGGCTCTACATCAGCAGAAGAGCTGCTCTCCGTGCTGTCTGCCTGTAGGCTGGGGTGTTCTGTTCTCCTCCAGCACGGAACCTCACGGAGGGGTGGGTGATTTCTCCAGCAGACAGGAGGGATGGGAAGGCTGGTGTTTTTAACAAGCTCAAAATCCATCTTCAGCATGTTGGCCCAACCTGAAATACATGCTAGCCAGGAAAAATGTCACAGAGAGGACTGGCTTCCTGCACTGAGAGTCCCTGTGGTCCCAGCTGAATGTCAGGCACAGCCTGCTGTAACCACACAGCCGATGTCCCCCACTCTCTGCCCAGTCTGCAGCCCAGCAGAGCACACAGACAATACTGGAAGCCACCAGGGAATGACAACAGCAAATTAATTGAGTGATTCCAGCAAAACAACTTGGAAGGCAGAGGTTGTTGTGGGTCTGGGGTGCACCGGAGCAGCAGCACACCTTGAGCACATCAGCAGCGTGGCACCTGGAACGCCAGCCTGGCTCTGTACTCAGCTCTCAAAAGCAATGATGGCTTTGGCAGCTTCAAAAGTGTCACGTTTGCTGTGATGTCTCCTCCTTCCCATAGGAACAGCCCCAGGACTGAGCCTTTATGCGAGGCCTGAGGTCTGCCAGCCTCACAGCTGTGGGGAGAGCTGGGGTGCATCACCTGCCTGAGGTTCGTCACAGCATCCTTGAAATCTGCTTGTGTGAAACAACTGGGATTTAACAGATTGGCAATCTCCAAGGGGAGAAAAAAACCCGTTCCACTGAAGCAATTCCAACCAGCATTGTGGTCATTCTTTTTCTTTCAGGATCTGATGTGTTGGCAGAGGTGCACACCCCATGCACAGTTCCCCAGAGTGGCCTCTCCCTCCCCTGTGTCTCCTGCCCCTCCAGCTCAGTTCCAGCATTATTCTCCATGGCTGTCCATCACCGCAGTTAGTTACTCTGCCAGGCAGCACTTCCAGGAATGTGCAAGCAGACAGACTTTCCAACGTGGTCCCCAATGCCCACAGCAGGGATGGGTCTTGTCCCAGCCCGGGGAGGGACAGGGTCCCACGGGAAGCAGGATGGTGTGGGGAGTGGCTCTGACAGCCACTGTGCCAGGAGCTGGCACACCCATCACCAACCAGTCTGGGATTGTCCTAATTTGATTATTTGTTGGCTGCCTTCGAGGTGCAAGAGGACAATGTTCTCAGCCAGGACACACACACGGACTGGTGATGGAGATTCATTAGGCTTATTGCACACCCAGTTAGACACAGTTATGAGATACTCTGTGGCTCTGATTTGCAGTTGTGTTGCTCTTCCTTGGTCTGCCTTTATTTACTTTAGGGAGGGAAGGGGGAGCAGGACATGATGGCTGGAGAAACAGGCCACGTGGACAGTCCATGCTTTTGCAGTCCCTGTGCAAAAAGCAGGAAAATGGGATTTCCCAGATGAGAGCATCTCTTCTCTGGCACTGGACACATTTACTGTGTGTTCTCCTTCCCTTCTCCCTTCTCAGACAGCCCAGCAGCAAAATGAGATGTTGCTCTCTCAACTCTGGTTCACCGTGCTCCGCCCTTCTTTGCTTTCCTGGGCAAACCCATGTGTCAGCTCCAGGCCGAAATCCAAGAGTCCCAGAGCTGAATTTTTATCCCAGTTTCCAACCAATTAAGCAAACAAACACCAGAATTGCCTCTGGCTGTGCTGGGGCACAGCAGACCATGAATTCCCTCCTTTTGCCTCTACCCTGGTAATAGAGGGACCCCTGATACCACCCCTCCTACCCTGGCCCACCATGACAGAGACCACACAGCTCAGGCCAGGGGACATTTCTGGCTATTATTTCCCCTCTGCATCCTTTCTGTGATATGGACAGACTTCAGCTTCAGGTCTTCCCGGGGGGATGAATTTTCCTGACTCCTCTGAAACTTTCTGGTGAGTTTCCCTGGAGGAAGAGTCGAGGGGGATCCCTTGGGAAGTGCTTTGTCTTACAGTGCTGTGTCCTACAAGATGATGGTTATTATCATGTTCGAAGAAGCTGTCAGTTATCTTTCATCCTGCTGTATCCCCTGGGAATAAGGCAGAAACCTCTGCACAGGCCTTTGCTCAGGAGGCTCAAGTCTCGACCATAAGGCTGCTGAATGACCAATCCTCAGCAATAGTGACAGTGATGGGATGTGACCACCACAGCCTGCAATGTCTCTGGTGTCTCACGTTGGCCCTGCAGATTCTTCTTCTAAGTGACAAGGGCTTGGGACACGCAGGGTTTTGCTTTCCAGGCTTCCTCCCAAGGTAGCATCACACCTTCTCCCTTCCTACCCCCACCCCAGCCCAGTGCTGGTGCCTCCATGTCCTCGTCCCTGCAGAAGGAGCCAGGGAGCACTGAGAGCTTGTCACAGTGAGTTTTCCTGATGGTCCCAGGTTAATTGCTGCCTCTCACGCACGCAGACACTTAAGGTTGTTCTTCACTGCCCCAGGAGACTCGTGGCTGGCTGCCTCACTGGGCAGAAGGAGAGGGAGGAGGAGGCTGGGAGGGATGGACTGAAGGCTACAGAGGGAGGAGAAGGAAGGACATTTGGGACCTTCATGATGAAGGCAGTATTTGGCATGTTGAACTTTATCTCTCCAAGTGCAAATGTCTGGTCCAAGTGAGTCACCATAGGATATTCTGCAGTCAAAAAATGGAAAAACACCTCCAAAGGAGGATCTGCCTGTTAGAAATGCCTGTTGGAACAGGGCCTTCCAGGGACACAACTCTTCATTGTCCTCCAGAGGCTCTGTGTGTACTTCTGGATATTAGAGCCATAGGATAACAGGATTTCTGTTGAACTGCAGGGTTCAGCTGATGGGAGGGGAGCTGTACAATTCCTTACACAATGTCTTTGTGTGTCTCAGAGGCCAGAAGCTTTAGCAGACTCTGAAGCAATAGAAAGAACAAGACAGCCCTGGGGACATGAGAAAGAAAACATGAGGTATTCAAATCTCTGACGATAAGATATGAGTTCAGCTCTAAAAGACATAAAATTGGTAAAATACACTGAGCAGCTGAGCGACTCCATCCCTGGTTGATGGCTACCTGCAGCCACAGGGCAACCTGGAGGATAAGGCTCCTTGAGGATGTGGAGGACAATGTGTTTGAGACACAGACAAAGGACCTGACCCAGTACAACTCCTCCCACGGACCTGAGCAGTGAGCTTCTGGTGGCACAGAGCTCTCAGCTCTCTCAGTGTCACCACAGACCAGGACTGTGACTCCAGTGGTCACCTGCCCTCCCAGTCTCATCCTCTTGTCCTGTCCCACACCACATCTGTGTTGCTTCTCTGCTTCTCAAACACTGATTTTCTGCCTTTCTTTTTAGAGATAGAATATAAAGGACAAAAGACCTGGTTTCCTTCTAGCTCTTGAACACAAGAGCCCTTGGAGAGGACCTATTTTAAGAAAGGAGAGCCTTCCTCCCACTGGAAAAGCGGCTCAGCAAGGGCAGGCTCAGTGCCGTGCCCTCCAGCTGGGCACTTGAGACACCTGCTAACAGCCACTCCAGCTGCCAAATGCTCCTCCAGCAGTGGCAGAAACCAATGTCTGCAAGACAAACTCCAGCAGGATTCATGGGGAAGGGGGAGGAATTCATGTCCTGGGGAGAAATGCCCACCCCACACTCCCTACACTCCTCATTGTTCAGGTGGCAGCAAAGTCACCTTCTCCCTGGTGTGGGCACCCCATCGGTGACAGCCAGGAGCACCTGCTGGGTGGCTTGGGCTCCTTCCACGGCTGAGCAGATCACGTTTTCAATCCACGGAATGACGAAGCAGGAGGCTCCCATGAGAAGGGCTGCCCAGGCTCCCCTCACTGATGGCAGTCATTTTTAATTCAGATTGAACAATCCTGAAGCTGATTTTATGTCAGATGCAGAAGGCAGAGCAAGATCCCACAGAGGCCACTTGGCACATTTCTCTCTGTGCTTAGAATCATACAATTGGAAAAGGCCTCCTATATCATCAAGTCCAACTGTTAACCCAGCATTGCCAAGTCCACCACAACCAGTCCCAGGCTTGTGCTCCAGGGTCACATCTCACCTTGGAAAGGCCCACTGTGTCTTCTCCAGCCTTGCCCGGCAGGTCATTCCCTGCTTTTTTTGATTCTCCACTTGGGAAGGTGCTTCTTGACATCTGTTCTGAATTTGATCCTACTCTATTAAGGTTTTATAGCCCTTGCTCCTCTCCCCTTGGTGGGACTGAACGTAGTAATTCAGATGATATTATCCGTATCACTTATGTTTTTAATGACCACACCTAAATTTTCTCATAACCAGTTTTATTTTTCCCTTTCTATATTCTTTTAGTGCTGGGTTAAGCATCTTTATCCTGATTTCCCCTTTCCACATGGTTATTTTTTAATGGTGTAATCAGAGTTTATCACACTTAGCAAATAACCTTTTAAAGGAGAGTTTGAGCATTCAAGTGTTCTTGATCCACTGCAGACCCACCCTGATGAATACCTCAAACCCCAGTGATGCTCCTCTCAATACCTCAAACCCCCGTGATGCTCCTCTCATCCTAGACTGCATCCAACAAGCTGGAAGAAGAGCAGACTGTCCCCCAGGTTTGTCTCAGTGATGCACAAACTAATCCTGTTCACAGGAAAAGCTGCAAACCTCCCTTGAGATCATCTCTGCATTGTTCTCATCTATTCATTGGAGGATCTCTTTAAAAACCTCCTTGTTAAAACCACACGAGCCCACGGCGGGCACATTTTGAGAGTCGGCACCTGTTCCAAGCACTATCGGCTGCCATGGGAAACAGTCGGAAAAGTGAGGCTGAAGGCTAAGATGCCTTAATTATTAGAGCGTGAGCTTCCAAATCCCTCGAGAAGCACGGAAAGCGTTGGCCTCAAAACTCACAGTGTGCTCAGGGAAGCCAGGGAGTTTTGGGGACATCTTGACTGCAGTCTGCCTGCCTGGCTCCAATGGACTTGGAATGAGTCCGATCCATTGCAGCAGCTCTGAATTCAGAGCAGAGGGAGCAGACAAGGCTCATTGCCTATTCCAGCCAGAAAGACTGCAACAACAGTTGCGGCTTTCATTTTTTCTTTAAAATAAGGTTACTTGAGTAGACAGCCAGACCCTCTGTCTCCTCCTCCCCAAACTGAGCCCCACTGATAATCATGCACAAACTGTCAGGGCTGCTTTGGAAAACTAAAGAGCCTGATGTGGTTTTGTGCGAGGCTTTGCCTGGGGAAGTGGAGTCCTCAATGACCACCAAAGTCCAGAGGGGAGAGCTGGGACCATTCAGATGCTGCACAGGGCAGCCAGAACTTTTTCTCCTCAGTCACTGACGTTTCTGATAGTTGGGAAGCCTGGCCAAGAGGCTGGCAATAGATTCATGTTACTGCTGAGGACAAGCATATTCCCAAGCAAAGCAAATCTCTGGATATGTTGGTGCATCCGTTTGCACTGTGGAATGCATGTGGCTCACATCCTTCCTTGCTTCATGCTCTCTTCCAGTATTTATGCTCCCAGCAAGCCATCACTGCCTCATCCTCCAGGACTGTGCTTCAACTTAGACATCACCAATTTCCCCTGCCACAGGCAATCAGTGAAATTATCTGATTTAAGGCCAGAGGAGTTAAAAATCTCGCACTCTGTGGAACTCTTTAAAAAGCTTTGTTGCTTTTGCACCACTCCAGGCTGCAGATGGACTCAGTCTCTCCTTCCAGTTTGCACCGGGCTGGAGGAGTGACCACTACAATGGCACTGCTTTCCAAGCAAAACCCTTAGCATCCTCCACCAGCATCCAGCTTCACCCACCTTCTCCTTCCCCACATGGCTGGGTTCTGTTTGTCCAAAGTAAATGCAGACAGATTTCCCTGTTGACATTAGGGATTTAGCCTGCTCAGGTGGATGGCCAATCTTATATTATTTATTTTTCTGCTAAAAGCTATGCATAGGTCTGTCCTATGCAGATAAACTCCCAGGTCAGTCATGCAGTAGATAACTCCCTACCTTGCTTCCCAACTAGGGGACAAGGATACCTGGATGTTCCTCACTCCATTCCTGGGAAGCCTGGGGAGAGGGTTGGATGCTCTCCTGCAGTGACAAGGTTGCAATTTCTTTTTAAAAGCCTGTAATCATCTCACTTCTGTGAGCTACTCAAGCATTTATGTTGTTTCACAGCATCCTGAGTGCCTGGTGGAAGCAGCTCCAGGTTTTGGGGGAGTCCAGCAGGATCACTGTGGGGGACTGTCCTCTTGCCCACAGGTGAGAGGATTCCTGGGCATTGGGTTTTATTGGGAAAGAAAAAAAGGGGGGAAAAAAAACTCCAACAAATCAATTCTGTTCGCATGAGATTTGAGCTGAACTCCAACTAATAAACACAGAAGGATAAAGAAATGCCGTGGAAACAAAAGTCATGTTGTGACACAGCCACAGCTGAGGTTCATTCATTTTTTAAAGATTGTTTTTCCTTTCCTCCTCCTGGTTAAAAATGAGATTTGCAGGGAAGAGAGGACAGCAGCAGCATACAAACATCTATCAAAAAACCCACCCAAAGCGGAGGAGCTGACCTTCCCTATGGGAGCAGCCATCTGACCCAGGACACAGAGTGGGCACGGAGACCTGGACAGGAGCTCCACATCCATCCCCCATAATGGCAACACGTATCTGCAGCAGCTGGTACTCTGATCCCCATTTCCCCCTTGCAGACGTGCCATCCCTCTGGCAGTGTGTTCTCCCCCTTATCCGTGCTGTTAGCAGCTGGGGGGATGGAAAATCAGCTCCACTCTCACTCATGGCTACTCAGCAGGAGAAGGGGGGATCCCACAACCATCCCGTTCACTTGCAGGGATGCAAAGGACTCCCTGGTTTCCATCAGCCACCCCAGCAGAAGTCCCAAGGTCAGAGTCCAGCCCTTCACATGAGTCAGCCCTTGCCTTGAGGAGCTGCAGTTGGAGCAGACCAGAAGGCAGGAGAGCACTGATTCCCTAAGTCTGTGCCATCTCGTCTCCATGCTGTCATGCCATCTGTGGGCTTTATCCCAGGAACTCCTGTCACATCCACTCCCATTAGCATTTTTCAATGCTCTCCTGCCCTTTCCCAGCATCTGCTGACTAAGTCCCTCTGGTCACCCCTGCTCCTCATCCTTCATCAAGGCTTTTAATTTTCATGATGCTGTTACCTGCTTTTGCTGTACATTGCCCTGCAGCATCTCAACACATGTTGCAAACCAGGCAACCCAACTCACTAGGAAAGAGAGCTTCCAAGTGGGGATTGAGCTGCTGTTAATTTATCCCATATTTGTTTTGAAAAGATGCCTGGGGAAGGTACACCATTTCCCTTTCCAGTTAGAGCTTAAGAGCCACAGGCTTTCTTCTTTCTCAGAAATGTAAATCCATGTTTATTTTTCATATACCCGATTAATCCCCAAGGCATTGCATCCAACAGGCCAAAATCAGAGCTCTATCTCCACCAAAACACTTTGGGAGAAAGAGGAGAGGGAGACACGCCCCACCTTTACTACAAGAAACACCCATTTGTTTGGGACTGAGGCAGCTGCATGAAGTATAAATGATTTTAATTGGTAAGCCAGACAGGATTCACTCCCTCTTAAAACAGAAAAGGAGGACCTGAAACATCCATTTCCAGAGTGATCACCAAGGAGCAGCCAGACTTCAATTCCTACGAGGCTCTTCATAAGGTTTGATTGTTCAGGATGCTCTCACATATACAAAATACTGATCTACCTGCACACCAGCCATAATCTGTTCCCAGTTAAAACTGGTGCAACTCCGCTGAAGTCAATTTACGAGGCAAACATTTAATTTAGCAAGCAGGCTCACAATCCTAAATTTAAACATATGTCAAGCCAGCTAGTGGCTTTGTTTTAATTAACTCTCAAACTTTGTGGCTGTCATTTCTTTATATAAATGAGGATGTTCTGCCAAGGGCAACCTATAAGTCTATATGCATCCCTACAAAACCGCCTGCTATTTCGCAACCACTTTTCAAAGAGCTCTTGCAGAGGCAAGGGGATGTGGATGTTGTTATAAGGGTCCATATGGCAGTACACTGACACTGCAGTATTAAATCAGAGGTATTGTAGCTTTCCAGCCTGGATTCTCACAGTATCAGGTAACGTATATGTAGCTTTATTGTTGTACAATTTTAGTGGCTATGCATTATTCAAGAGCAGCCAAAGTCTCTGCACTGCCGGAGGTGATTCAGTGATGATAAAGGGAATATGCTTCGCTCTAAAGGCAGGAGCAAAGGGATTTCATGGGTCGGCATCTTCTCCACCCACAGAGAAACAATGGAAGCATTAACATTTCTAGTAATGAAATCAGCTGGCAACAAATTCTCATCGATGATTAAAATGAAAGTACAAGCTGCCTTAACATGTAGTTAGACTTAGGAACTGTAACCTGCTCTAAATTAAATGCTTTCCCTTATAGTTTGGCTCTCGCAGCAGGCACTGAAATCTGTTGGAAGATGCCATCTAGTGGGTTATGGGAGTTTATTTAAGTTTAAATCCACTTGCTGGTGTGGGGTGAAGGGGGCAAGAGCTGCAAATGCTGGGACACATAATGGTTTACGTAGACCTTTTGTTGCTGCTCTAGGAAATAAGATATTTCCCTGCGGGGGTTTGCATTGGAAGAGAACTAATATTTATCTAAGCAGTGCCCAGCTGGGCACCGGATTGTCACAGCTTTGCCACTGACACAGCCGAGCCACGGCTGCTCCACTGGCAGAGCATCTTCCTGAGCACCAAGGCTGCTGCTCGTCCTTAAGAAACGAATCCACCCATTTTTGGGAAAGCTGCCATGGCTGTCTTCTTTGGAAAGCAAAACCAAATCTCAAAAAAACCCCCCACTATCCTGTGACTATAAATTATTCAGTTTATGGTATAGTAGAAACCACTTAATTGGTCTCTGAATAAACAGCATCCCTTTTTAGTGGGAGCCATTGAAGGGGCTTGATTTGGAGCGATCCGACCCGTCGGTATGGCCAGGGATGGGCAGATGGCATCTCCACGCGTGGAGCTCTGGGGGTGCAGCTGTATGGCCATGGGGCAGGCTGCAACCCTTTGGGGAGCCCCTGCCCCCCCTTTGGGGAGCTCCTGAACCCCTTTGGGGAGCACTCACAGCCTTTTGGGGAGCACTTGGACCCCTTTGGGGAGCACTCATAGCCTTTTGGGGAGCACCTGGACCCCTTCTGGGAGCTCCTGGACCCCTTTAGGGAGCATCTGTATCCCTTTGGGGAGCACCTTGACATCTTTAGGGAGCACTCACAGCCCTTTGGGGAGCACCTGGACCCCTTTTGAGGAGCATCTGGATCCCTTTGGGGAGCGCTTGGACATCTTTAGTGAGCACCTGGACATCTTTAGGGAGCACTTGCAGCCTTTTGGGGAGCCCCTGGACATCTTTAGGGAGCGCTCATAACCTTTTGGGGAGCATCTGGATCCCTTTGGGAAGCACCTGGACATCTTTGGGGAGCCCCTTGGACCCCTTTAGGGATCACCTGCACATCTTTAGGGAGCACCTGTGTCCCTTTGGGGAGCGTCCTTCAGACTCCTCTACTTCCTTCCAATCCCCCTTTTTAACCTCTTTTAATGTTTTTTACCCCAATTAACCACCGACGGGCTGGCTCGGACCGCGCTATGTGCCCCCCTCCCACTCCGCAAGCCCCCGCCGAGCCGCGGCATCCTCCGAGCGGCGCTCTCGCCAGAGCCATCAGGAGAGACCCACCACCGAGGGCTCACCGGCCTGTGGTCATTAGGAGAAGGTCATTAGAGACGGGCCATTAGCGAGGGGTCATTACCGGGGGGCGTGGCCTGGCGCGCGGGGGGCGTGGCCTCGGGCGGCGGAAGTGCCGGAGTTGCCGCCCCGGCGCCGCCGCCGAAAGTTGCGCTCCGGGAGCGCGGCGGGGGCGGCGGGACTCGCTCCCTCCTCACCCTCCTCCTGCTCCCGGCCCCCATCCCGCTCCGCTCCCCGCGGCCGCCCCGATGCGGCGGAAGCAGAAGCGGCTGCTGCAGGCGGTGGGGCTGGCGCTGGCCGCCCTCGTCTTCTTGCCCAACGTGGGGCTGTGGTCGCTGTACCGCGAGCGGCAGCCGGAGCGCGGCGGGGACGGCGCGGACGGCGCGGGAGCTGCGGCGGGAGAGGCGCCGGTGAGTGCGGGGGCTGAGCCACCCCGGGGTGCGGGGGGAGCCCCCAGGGGTGAGGAGGGTCCGGGTGGAGCCCCCAGGGGTGAGGAGGGTCCCGGGGGAGCCCCCCGGGAGGAAGGTTCGGGGGCTCCGCGGGGCCCGGGCGCGCCCCTCCCGTCTGGCTCGGTGTGGGGCT
>VWZG01000077.1:127749-213367 GCA_013396735.1 Grallaria varia | reverse complement strand
CGGAGCTTCGCTGGGCTGCAGGGAAGGAGGTGTTTTCTCCATCCTCTGCCCGGGTTGGACGCGGGGCGCGAGTAGTTTTTGGCCCCTCGCGGATGCGTCTGGGTGCCTTTTTTGCTTCGGCGGAGCTCGGTGAGGGAATAAAGGGAGGTCTTTGCTTCGTGCGCCGAGGAGGAAGGAAGGGGCTTGTCCCGTCCTTGCGCAGGGAAGGAGAGCAATTCCATCTCCCCAGGGTGTGCCTCGCTGCCACGGCTCTTCATCTGCCTCGGAAGGGTGTGGGAAGCACACATCACCTGTTACCTGTGGGTCCCTGCAGAGCTTCGGGCGAGCAGAGAGGGGAGCTTTTGTCAGGGGGGAGATGCTCCTTTGGGAAAAGGGAAGCGGATAAGCCTTCCTTAGAGGCAGGGGATGCCTGCTGGATACCTGGCCTGAGGATGGTGCGACACACGATTGCATTCCTTTCTTGTCCCACTGGTGTAGTAGTAAATTTAAGAGCCGAGCCTTTCTGCATTAGTGTGTGAGTCAGGACGGCTGGATCGCCCAAATTAGGCGTTTGGAAGCTCCGTTTAGCTGTGCTTACTTTTGGCTCTGTACTTGCTTTGTCCCCTTCTGTGTTTGGCTTTGTACCATTAAGAATGATTGGGACTTGAAAGCTTGAATTGTCGGTGTGTAACTATCAGTTCAGCTGCCATTCTACAAGGCTCTGCTTGTTCAAAACTACTTAAAATTCTTAGTTGTCTTAATCTTTCCCACCTTGGCAGATTTGCTGCCATAACTGCACCATAAAGGTGGAGAAACCTGCTGTGGCAATTTCTGCTGTGAGGGAGAGAAGGCTCTGAAAGAGCTGTAGTCAAAATGGGACTGAGCTCTTCTTTCTCTCAAGAAATGCTTTTTCAAATTCAATCCTTTAGTGCAAGTCTGGAAACAACCATGCTGATAGCCTTGTAATGTCCCACGCGGGCAGGGAGAGGGTTCAGCTGTTGCCTGCCTTAAAACATAGACTTGTAGCAGATCCTCAACCCTGCACGGAAGTCTCTTTGACATACACGGCGGTCATTACATGCCTGGTGTTCGTGCCTTATTCCTGTATTTCAATGGGATGCAGGGGATCTATTTTGCCTGACTGGTAAAAGTCAAGCCCTGTAGTCCTGCTCCAGAGCTTCACGTGGTGTGAAGTTCTGGTGAAATGAAGATCTGTGTAAAATCATGCTTCCTGCAGAGGTAATGAGGAGAAAGTCAGTAATTACCCTTAGGAAGCTTCAAAGTGACAAGCTGACTTTTACATTTTTGACCTTCCAGAATTGTCCGTGTGCCGTGGGCTTTGGGCAGTGGTAAGCCAGGCGGTGCCTGGCTGCTGATTTCTGTGTCCATGCAGGGTTCTCAGCATTTGGCCATCCCATGTTGTACACAGCTCCATTTTTCTGTATCTCTTTAAAGTGTGGCAGCTGTCAGTGAATTGAGATCCGCTTTTGTTTTGTTGGCATGTTGAGCTGGGTGGGAAATGTCTGTGCAGCGAGAAAATTTGCAGTAAAACCTCTCTGCACTTGTGTAAAGCAGAGTTGCTGGGTTTTAGGATAAAGACTTCATCTTCCAGTCTAATTAACGTGAAGTTATGGTCTGCAGGGGGGCTGTGGGTGAAGACATACTTGTATCATGTGGCTATTTTTTTTAATGATTTGGCCCTAAAATGATAGCTCTAGTTACATGGAGCAAGGGAAAACATACCCTAAAGGACAATGGACTGTCTTGGTAAAAATAATTTCAGATGAAGCAGAATAGAAACAAACCAAATGTGATTGTTTTTTTTGTTTGTTTAGTTGTGTGGGTTTGTTTTACTGTTGTCGTAGAGATATCTGCCAGCTGACTGCAGAGAGTGTTTTGGGCATCCTCAGATTCGATGGTTCCAGCCTTTCTTCCTTGGTCCTGACAAGCATTCATGGGTTTTGTACTTAGTAATCAACCTCTAGCTTGTAAATGAATATGCTGTTTGTCTGCCTGTTCCTGAAGCCATTCAGAAGAGCTGACTTCTTAATAAAAAAACCTCCAGATGAGAGGAGGCAATAATAATAAAAAATTATATTCATAGCAGTCAGAAAAGATTTTCTTCTGTTTCTGGCTTTAATTTGCCTTTTTGTGCTGCCGACTCTTTGAATGGAGAACATTTCCTATGTACTACAGAATAGAGCTTTTCAATGAAATCTCTGTCCAGGCTCATTCTTTCTCCTTAAATGGTGTCTGCTGTTTCAGTCAGTAGTTTTATCTTTCAGAGTAACAGCAAAGGAGGGGGGGGAAGGTTTTAAGAAACAGATGAATTAAAGTCTTAAAGCAATTCCAAGAACGTTGAGTTGTGATGCTAAAATTTTGAAGTTTGAAACCAGCTGGGAGTTCTTGTCTTTCTGTGCTGTATGCTACCTTGAGAATAGCAATATATCCATACAGGTGATTTTGCTTCATTTAATCTTTCTAGTGCCTGAAACAAACGTGTCAGAAAATTAAGCAATCAGAAACCATGTAAATATATTCTAGGGAAGATTATTCTAAATGGTTTCTGTGGAAGTGCCTAGACAGCTAATTGCTTCTGTATTTACATGTTCAGGGGAAACATTATGGTGGTTGAAAATAGGGTATTGCTTTAATAAGGAGGGTGAAGTCTGTGCTCTTTCCTTCTGCCTTTGAGTTTGTTCTTTTGCAGGTCTGTGAGGCCCTTTTTGCTCTGCAGAGAAGGGATGGCCTTAAGGCATCAAGGTCTTGGCCTCAAGGTCGTGCTGCAGATCTCTTTAGAAAAGCTGAGTTAGTCCTCCCTACAGCTGCATGCTTTGAAGTGGCCTCTGTCACTGTGTGCAGTCGCTCAGCAAAGGAGATGATCTGGGAAGCCCTTTTTTCATGGCATGTGTAACAGGTTTGGCTTTAAATGGGGATGGTGGTATTGTGGTACTGAAGTGTTTTGCTCACAGTTTGGAAGCTCCTTAGACTTCATGACTGCACTGTTTGCTCACCACTATGAGTGCATGGGTGTGCTCTCGGAATGCAGATCGACTTTTCTGTAGTTTCATCTTTTTCTTTTTTTAACAACTGTTCAATAAGTAAAAACATATGATCTGTAGGTGTGGGGGTAGGAAGAAGCAGCAAAAGAGATGCAGCTATTCCTTTTGTGTCTTGGATCTCTGCTGTCTGCCTCAGAGGCTGCTGAGCATCCTCAGACAAAATGTTTAATTGATGCGTGTGTAGTGTTGCAGTACATAAACCACGGATGAGGTGGGTTGTGGGCTGGTGGTTGATGCTTGGGCTAATACGTGTATTTACATGACTTCTAATGCTCTGCAGAGATCCTGCTCTGCGCATCTGTGGTCAGGCTGGAGATCCGCACTCTGTGTGATACCTGCTGTTCTGGCAATCTGGTATTTGAACTCAGAGAGATACTAAGCTGGAACTTTTTTTTTTTTTTTTTGAATTGCAGGCTAAAAGCACTGTAGCAAATTAGCTGCCTTTCGTGGCAACGCGTTTTTATCTGATATGATGAATGCTTTATGGAGTCGCCCTGTAGCTTGTTGTAGCAGTAATTTGTGCTCTATAAATTAACTCGGGAACATGATGGAAGTGTATAAATCACATCAGTGATTGTGTGGTGCCCTCTGCTGCCAGCTGGCTGGAGTGAATTGGGGTGCTCCTGCCTGCTGCTTCCTTGGGAATGAGAAACCAACTGCATGCTCGTGATTGAAAAATGGTTTGTGACAATGCTGCTTTTGGAAAGTTTGGGCTCATAAACTTTGGCTTTAGTGCAATTGAGCTTAAAGTTTCCAGCTGCTGTTGCTGAAGGTGTAGCCTCAGTGATGAGCTGAATGGGGAGCGATGCTGCTGCTGCTCGTGGCCTCCTCAGCAGAGAAGGATGATGGACTTGGCTGTTCTGACCTGGGGGCAGCTGTGAAGTTGTCAAGGTTTGTCAGCGTCATGTTGTTGTTGGCAAAAGCTGGTAAGGAAGAGGATGTCTGTTAGACAGCAGATTCTGTGCTGCTGAGGCTGTGGAGGGAGGAGAAGGGCTTGGGAAAAGGGAGAGGAAAGCCTTTCTGCTCTCTGCCCGCCAGAAGTAAATAGAACAACCAGCTTGCTGTCTGTCAGGGACAGAGTCCTTTGGCAGGTAGACTGGTCGTGTCCTAGACCCTCCTGCTGCCCCTCTCTGGGGCCTGGCTCCTCTCAGACCTCGTGCAGATTGCTGTGTTGGCAGTGGTGTTTGCCAGTCACTCAGCAGCTGATGTAAAGGGAAGCTTTGCAAAACTTATTTTTGTAAGTATAGTGTAAAACAATTGGCATCCAAGGACTGAAGTGCAAGTGCTAGAGCTGAACAAGCCTGTTTAAATTTAAGAGTGGCTGATTCCCAGTGTGGGCCAGTCTGAAGCTGATCCCTTCAGTGCACTTGTGAAACAAGCAGGGTTTTCTGAGCTAGGGAATTGTGTCCCTTACTCTTGACTGGCAAAGTGAGCTGAAGTAAATGTGAAGTGCCTAAACCATCTCACACCTCTAAAGTGCAAAGTAAAGTTTGGAAAGGATGTTTATTAAGAAACTGGCACTTTCAGTGGTCTTTGCTCAAGGTCTCATTGTGGTAGTCTTCTGTAGGGGCAACACAGACCTGAATGAGCAAACGGGCTGTATTGTAGGTCTCCTATGCTGTGTGAAAATACAAGGTTTATTTTACTTTATGTTCCTTAGAGTGGAGCAGATCCTCCTGTTACTCGAAAAGGGTTCTATTTCACTGTTCAAACGTGCTCCGTATGCACTTCTTAATCTCTGCAATTTTGGCCTCTCTTCATGGAAGGAAGATTTCTCCTGCAACACTCTGACTCCTGGCATCTGGACTGTACTTTAGATCACTGGTGAAAATCATATGGTGATCTCCAGAGCTGTGTGTTTTTCCTGTATGAATATGAATCCAGTCGTGAGGAACAGCAAGATTTAAGGGCAACTGTAGTTGTAAATTTGCTGCTGGATAACTGCCGTGCATTTGACTAAGAGAACTGCAAAACTAACAGGAAGCTTCTAACCACAAGTGATGAGTGTTGGTGAAATTAGGCAGAAAAATGCTATCAACCAGACTTTCAGTTATATAGTGCCACCTTCTACTCCCTGTTTGAGTACAACTACAGGCGTCACTACAGAAAGACAAAGAACTGCAGTTTGCCTTCCTGTCACTCTGTATTTACTCCCTGGTGGAGCCAACTGTAACCTTACTTATATTGCATAAGAGCAGGTCCTGCCTGACTCAGACTTTGAGAAAATTGTACCCAGGTGTTAAAACAAACTGCTGGCTGCTCCTTTTTCTGTGCAGTCTTTTCCTGTACCAGGGGACACAGGTAGGGAGCCTTCAGCATCCTTCTGGGAAGAGCAGAGCTGGTGGGGTGCATTAGGAGTTGGCAGGAGGGATTCCACTGTGTGCTTGAAATACCACTAGGAAAAAAAACAAACGGTGCTGCAGAAATTTGTTTTGATTTCCTGTGAACGCAGGTGTTTCAACCTGCAAGCTTGTTATCCTGTGGATTTTAGTGGAGCTAGCCTGTTTAAATTTTTATGGAGTGCACCTCAACTGGAGTGCACGGTGCTGGTTTGTGGTGCTTCAGTGCAGTGTAAATGCTCCTGTAAACCAAGCTGCTGTGATATTTGCCATCAGAGGACACTCTCTTTCTCTTGTGTCCGTCATGCTTTGTGTTTCCATCCTGTTAACTCTGCAGAGTAATCCGAGTTAGTGGCGCTTTTGTTCAATAGTAACATGAATAATGTAGGACCCTGTGTACACACGGGGAGGGAGGTGGCTGCAGTGACTTGGTGCAAAGGAAATCTTTTAACAGGAATAGGTCCCCTCAGGCCAAGTGACCTGAGTCGAGGTGTAGATTTCCTTCTGGATCACCTTTTCTAGAAAACTGGGAAGGAATTTTTCCATGGCTGAATAGATTAAAAACTGGCTGTTCTGGAATGTACTGCAGTGGCAAGCAGACATTAATGATTATTTGAATAGTCATTCATTTAAATATTATTTAAATGCTACTTCAGTGAGACTGAGGTAGATTGGGTTGAAGCTGAATAGTTACTTTCTGTTAATTTTATATCCACCTTTCCTATTCTGGAATTAAGTTGGGAATAGCCTTTCTGCCCAAGGCTTGCACTTTGTCTTAACCTGAGCTATTATCCCTGGACAGACCAATTTCAGTCCATCCTAGTGCAGTTTGGGCACTCACATATCCCTTCTAGATACAGCTTGGCCTGGGATTCCTCTGGTTCTGGAGTGATGTATAAAAGACATTCTGACTTGCCTTGAGGTCCTCAGACTGTTTGCAAAACCAATAGCTGTTGGTAGCAATTTTTAGCAGCTAAGGGATAGTGTGAACCTGTGTGTGAATCTGTTTATCAGGTTTCACAGATTCCTGAATAAATCCTGGTGCCTGAGTCACTCTCAAGAATGTAACAGTGTGATGCTTAATTTCCAAATCCAGAGATATTAGCCCCCACCTTCTAATTTTAACTTTTTATGTTCCATTTTCGGACTGCCTTTTGTCTTGCTGGCAATGAAAAAACTTTCATAATCTCCATTATCTGTTCAAGGGTCTGTGGTTTTACCTTCAGATCTGGCCTGTTGTCATGACTTCTTACAACCCAGGGAGCAGATAAGTGCTGCTGGTCCTGCTTTATTCGCCATGAAGCCTGACCTGTCAGTGGTGATGGTATCTTTTCTATCAGTGTAACCAGCACTCGTGGTGGTATTTGCTGCATTTGTGTTGCACTGGCTAGATGATGGATAGGTAACAAGGAATGGAGTGTTTATCTACACAGCTTTGTTAAGAATATAAGTAGTAGTGGATATCAAATTATGGCTGACTTGTCAGACTGTGCCTCTTTTGTTAGATTTAGAGGGTCTGGCAAAAGATTGGAGAAAGCTACAGATCAGTAAATCAATACATAGCACAATGAGTTGCCAGGCAGCCCTCCTTTTCAAATGCCTGCATAGAGGAGTAACTTCTGCTGTGGCTGAGATCTGCTGGCAGCTCTGCATCCAAAGTCCTGTGCACCCCCGAAAATATAAGAAATGGGTCACTTGACATGTCTCCTTATTGTTCATAAACTTAATAAAGCTTTAAATTTCAGCTTCAAAGAAAGGACATCTACCATTTCTTGGTCCTAAAATTTGCTTTTCCTTCTAAATAATTAGCTCTCTTCACTGCCCTTTTACAGTTCCTCCATTTTCTCTAATCTTAGCTCCAGGTTATAAGAGAGCTCTCTGGAGCATATATCTATAATTAAGGCTTTTTAACCACAGTTACAGTGGAGTATAAGTGGTGCTCTGGTCCTGCCAATACCCAAGGAAGAAACTTGGTTCATTAGAAAAGTTGTTGATTTTGTTATAACCAAAGTCTCTGCTATCCCAGACATGGAGGTCCTGAAACTGCTTCGTACCTTCCCACTTTGATAAGTTATCTTCCTGAGGCTGATGACCATTAATGGCATATCATCTGCAGCTCACAAGAATAAAAAGGTTTTATGCAGCCTGCCTGTCATTTTCTTGGAAACACAGGCTGCCAGCTGTAGTGAGTAGTGTCCCCCAGGAGTACATTCAGAAAACCTGAGGGTTTAAAATGGAAACCCTGTTTTAAGCAAATCTGAGTAACTCCTGTGGGTATTATGATTCTCTCCTTGGCCAGAAATAGCAAGGGAGGAGGATGGAGTCAGTGAAGGCTTGACTGGGTAGTGCTGCCCAGCCTGCTGGAGGAGTTCACTCTCAATGTCACCAAATAAGGTGACTGTCTTCCAGGCTCAACTTATTAATTTTCCAGCTCTAACACTTTTTTTTTTCTTTGCAATTAGCACAAGTAGCAGAAAGCAGCTTCTAAAAACTGTCTTTCCGAGCAGTGAATGCTGGAATCCTTCCCTGCTTAGCTGAGCCTTGCTTCTGCAGGGAGGTAACTAATTTCTGTTCGGAGCATCTCCCCTTAATGCTAATCTGTGTTTCTCATGTGTATGTCATGTGCAGCTGATGTAGCAGTGACCTCACATGTTTCCCTGATGTAGCTTTCAAAGACAGAACTTGTCCTGTTCTCTGTGGTTGCAGATCACAAGGCAACTGCTGAAGTGAAACTTCCTAGAGGCAATTCAGAATATTTTTTTTTTAGGTGCACAGAAACTGCAGATATTTGCTGAAATAATGACCAGCAAAGAGGTTAAAATTTGAACAAACATTTGAATTGGCATCTTAAATTAGGATACCTATAAATGAACTCTGTCTGCCTGCTGGAGAGCTATTTGATCATAAAAATAAAGGATTCACAGAATAACAGCAAATCAGCCTGTCTCCTTCAAGATGCATGAAGTGTTCTTTCTTGTTTGTATACTCCAAAGTTTGTATATTTCCAAAGATCTGATTAGACTGGCATTTTGTCTTTGTTAGTCAAAGTCTTGTGATGTTTTGGGGCTTTACCAGATCTGGAAGCACTGTCAGCTGTTCCTCCTCCGTGCAGAGCCGCCTTGCTTCTGCCCTCTTGAACAACTATTTTTACAAGATTAAATTGCTATGAAAAGTTCTGCTCTGCTCAGTCTCTAAAGCCTGAAATCCTTTGCTTGCAGTTGTGTGCAGGCATCACAATCAAAGTCATCTTGTTCTCCATCTTTGCTTATGATTATTTTGAAAATCTAACATTTAAAATCTCCAGTAGCCAGTCTTGTTTTTTTCTCAGTGGAAGATCACGTAGTCTTTGTTTAAGGTACCTTGACGTGTGTTCAGATCCCTATGGGAGGTTACTTTTAGCTAGTTTGTGACACCAGGAAGAAAATAATTTTGCTCCATGATGGCAAGAGGTAGTTTTTTCCTTTCTTGAACTTCCCCAGCTTTTTTCAGCCTCCAGATAAAGTCCAAAGAAGAAATGTTCACAGGGACTAGTAAGCATGAGCTGTTTCTTAATAAATAAAACAGGTGAAACAGAGTTTGAGTGTTCTGAATGTTTAGAGCAAAGTTTTCAAAGATGACTTAGAGCGTGATGTTCCTTTGAAAAATAAAGAGTCTTAGTTGACTTTGATCTAGGATATGATATAAAAATAACCACATAACCAGAATTGGCTTCCCTTAAGTTTGGGGTTTTTTTTGTTTTCTCTAAGTTTTTTATTATTTTTTATAGAGTGAGCAGCTCCTTCACTTCTGCTCAGACTGACTTTAATCTTAACTCTGCTTCCTTGGAAGTGGCTCTCTTTAGAGACTGTACTTGCAGCTCAGATAAGTACAAGCAAAATATATTCCCTCACTGAAGAAAATCAGAACCCCCAAAACTAGATAAAATACAGACATAATGATGTTGTAAAGGGCTTCTGTTAGGCAAGTAAGTTATTTTCTGTAACGTTACAGAAGGTCGCTTAAATTTAGCCTGACTGTCAGTTCATGTTAGCCACTATGTAACTGGCTTATTCAGGGATCTCAAAAAGAGGTGAACCCTGTGATTATCTTCTGTCTTCTCATTTATCTTCTGGGTGGCCTGTTGCCAGTGTTTCGTGTGTGATAGCTGAGTAATAAGGAATAACTTCCCCCCCACACATACTCCTGCATATGTTGGTTTTGCTGATCCACCAAATACGCTCTGGACTGCCACTTCACTTTGATTCTCAGGCTGTGGCTTATTGCGTTAGAAATATTTAAAACTCCCATTGATACTTTGCTGCTGCATGCTGCCTATTTTTTTTTTTTTGTGTGTGTGGCTGTTTTGGAAGCTGATTCAAGGTACTAATTTAGCCTGGTAAAAGAGAAGTCTCCCTTTGGAACAGCAGCATCTGCTCACGGGTCTTATTCACAGCAGTAAATAAGTTATATTGGTACAATTAAAGTGTTTGGAATGAGGCTTCTCACAATTATTTTGTTTGCTTGATACCGAGGGCATGGAAGTAAACTGTAAAAATAACTGCAAAGTATTGGAAGACCCGGGATTTTGATGCAGGAACTGGCAGAAGTGTATCTGGTTGTATGCATGAAGACCAGAGAAGGATCCACATTATCACTGTTGCCAATTTCCTGCTGTTGCTGCTGTTTTTTGGAAATGTGGTTCTTTACCTTTTCTGCCCCAGTTTGTTTCTGATCTTCAGATGTGGGTGGTGGAAGATTGGACAGGTCTTTTCTGCAGTGTGTGAAGGTCCTGCTGGTGATGTCCTTGATTTTATTTCCTGCAGAGTATCTGTGTGTAAAAGAGAACAAGTTTTCATCCATCATATTTTCTGCAAATAGGAAGTTGGGCCTGCTGATTACAGGAAAAGAGTCCTTGGCAAAGCAATTACAAACTAACAAGAAAATGTCTTGAACCTCTGTCTGTGCCAAGATCCTTTTCCATGCATTTTGGCCAAAGCTGTTACCAGCATTAACTAATACCGGTCAACATGGGTGACAGGCCCAAACTCTGGAAACAAGTGATGTCTTACGGCTTTTCAAGTGCTGATATTTTTATAATAAGAGGCTGCTCATGGTAGAAATATATCTGAGAAGCTGGGAATTGATGTATGTGAGCAGAGAGCACTGGCATTGCTGATAAATTAACTGGGTATTTTCAGTCATGTAAAAGAACTCAAATATTGGCTTAACCCAAAAACCTGAAATTAAATAGAAAAGTACAGATTTTCTCTCTGGATATTTGAAAACAATAACAAGCCATGTGAAAACTTGTTTTTAAAATTATTTCTGGAGGGTATGAGTTTTCCAGCCTAATGCAGTGAAGTCTATTTTTACAGTCCTTGAAAACAAAACCTGACAGACCATATTTGCCAGCACTTATATTGCTCTGGTGACAGTGCTTCTTTTTAAAGCATGCCAGAGGAAATGCTCTGTGCTGGAGCATATGTCAGTGATTAGTGGGACCAGTGCTGCAGGATGAAGTGGAAGAAATATGGTTGTGTGAAGAAAAAGCTGAATGGACAGAACATGAGAAATGTAGCGGTTTACGGATTGATTTTAGGGTAGGAATGGAAAATAGTTATTTTTAGAGTTATCTGTATGTAGCTGACTTGCTGTCTTCCAAATCAGTTAAGGTTTAACTGAGAGAACAATTGGTGCCTTTCTCTCTGTGTTTCCCTAAATTTCTTCTTGATTTAGAAAATTATTTTCCCTTGGAATCTGTTACTGTTTATAATAATGCAGGTATTTGTGTGCTCAGGGTGAACTGAAAACCCCAGGAAGTGAGAGAGTTTGGTACCCAACTTCTTGTGGGTTTAAGGGCTGAGGCAGAGCAGGAGCCTCAGGAATCAACTGGTTTGCTCCAACCCTGACATGCTGGGTCCAGAGTTCTTGCCAGTCAAACCCCTGGGGTGTGTGCTCACGTTTTTATTTCTGGGTAGCTCCTGCCACCACCTCCTCCCTGCAGAAGCAGCTGTGCTTGGCATGGCCCACCTCTTGTGGAGGACGCTGAGATTGGAGCACAGCTCTCAGCCCTGAGTTCTGCACGAGCCATGTGGGACTCTGGTACTTACTGTCCAAGTCCTGGGGTGAAGGGGAGAGGAGGATGGTGGTGCCCTCTGCTCTTCCTCAGCTCAGCAGTGCAGTAGGCACAGCCCTCAGCTGGCTTTGCCTCCCCGCCTGGACCATGCTAAATAGCGGATAACTGTGTTATTTGCCTCCCTGCTCTGTGTTTGGGAGGAACAGCTCGGGCATCAAACCATGCAAACAGGTGTGAGTGACGTGCAATGTAGAGGCCACGTTGTAGATAAGCCACGTGCCTAAGACATGGAGTAATCAGGTCAAAAACCTGCCATGCCCAGTTGTTTTGAATGTGATCCTGAAGGTGCCCACACGCTTCACTCCCAGGCACAGACCCCACTGTGGCAATTGCAAGGCTGCAAGTTGAGCTGGGAGTTGTACAACTCGGCAATATTGAAGTTTCTTGTATATTTAGCCCTTGGCCTCATAGGTGTAGTCATCACTCAAGTGCTGCAAAAATGTTCTTCTGCCTTACCTTGTTCTTTGTACCTTGTCACTTGCGTTGGAGTACTCCAGAATTTTTCTCTATTCGATATAAATGGGAGCAAAATGAAAATACCCTGTTCCCTTTATCGCAGTTGATGCCTGTATTTGAACTTTGCCAGTATTTGTTTATGAAAACTGCTTGTTTTCTTCTCTGAAATCTTTTTTGTCAGAGCAGCTCAATACAATTTGGATTAAGGGAAGTCGCAAGAGGTTAGAGAATCTCTGAAAACTAGAAAAAGGATGCATTAGACTGCTACATAGAATTGCCCAGCAAGTGTCAAATTAGGGAGCTACTTTTTGCAAAGTAGACATTTTAAAACATAATTTAAGAAGCCAAGTTATATCCAATTAAAACCAAGTTATAATTGTCTTGAGCTCATTTCACCTATGACTTTCCTGTCTTGTAATTTTTATTCGTGTAGAATTTACCCTCACATTTATGAGTTTTTAAAGCTATTTCAGGTCTGGTTTTTACTACCCTGCAAAGTTCTTGCTTTTGAGTAACTCTTGTTATAATTAGAAATACAAAATTAAATTCTTTGGGCTCTTTATGGAAAAATGATGGCTTTGTGAGGTTTGATTTCTATTTGCTATAGCACACAGGAAGCTTAGTCAGGAATCTTCAAGGAGAAAGTAAAACATCCAAAGGCAGACTGCTTCCCATCAAGTAACATCGTCTGAAAGTATATATTTAATTTTCCATCCCTAAAGTTGCTGTGTACAAAATGCCTTAAAAATCTGATTTTTTTTTTCTGATACTTGTAGCAAAAAAAGGAGTTTCTCAGCAGTGCAATAATTTGATTTTGCACTGTGTCACAATTGCTGCATGGATTTCTGAAAAGGATGGCTGAATTTTTGCTGGTGACTGAATCCAGTGTTTAAAGATTCTGTGTGTTTTCAGTCTGATGTGTGGTTTCTCTCCTGCCTCTCTAATTGCTTCATACTTGAATCTGGTGTCTCAGGCATGAGACTTCTGGGTCCAGTTTTCGGCTTCCTTAGTTTGTCAGAGCTGTAAAAGGATCTGACTTTGAAACCTTGAATATAGTTAATCTTTTTGTTTCCATACAAGAGTTAAAGCTCTAAACACTTATGAGGAGCTCCAGATGACATCCTTTGATGACCTCACAGTAACAGGATGTCTTCAGCAAAATGTTTCCAAGCTCATGGAGGTTGAGTCCATTTGTAATGGATTCATGAGTGGTTTGGCTGTATCTGCAGATAGAGTCTGGCTTGTTTAAAAGAAATGTGTAGAAGTGGCTCTTTGAAGGGCTGCTGTTCCTCGGTAGCCAGGGAAAGGCAGTGGCTGTGACTTTGGCAGCGAGGTGTGATGTTCGTGCCTTCTCTTCTGATGGAAGGTTGTTGGAAGCTGTGGCTCTTGCTCAGGAAATGTTGTGATGCTCTGTTAAGGCGGACTTGTTCATCAGCTCCAGCGATCCCTGTTCAGGAGGAGGAAAAGAAGACTACAGGAAATTTCCTTCCATCTTATTTATAAACTTTGACATGTTTAACAGGAATGAGTTTGGGCATGTGCTCAGAGCTGCTGGGTTATGCAGTTAGGATTCTGTTCGGGCTTCCTCGCGGAGAGCAGCGTGTGACACATCCCCATTCAGTGCCTGGGCAATCTGGTCTGGTTCTGTGCTCTGCGCAGCCTGCAGGGAGGGTCAGGAATTAAACAAAGAGGAGATCAGGTCGTGCACCTGGATCTTCCTTGAATCAGAGGGGGCAAAGCTTCTAAAGCCTCTAAAAACTCTCAGTGGCTCCTCCAAAGAGGAGGTTTGTTGGCAGAGAAACCTCCAGAAGCTGATTGGTTACAGAGTACTCTTAAAATGTAATGAAATGTAATCCAAGATTTTAATTGCATGTCTGGGCTTATGCATTTATTGTTGACTTTAGAAATCCTGCTTAGTCCCTAATGGGGCTGAACTCTTGGTGTAACAAGGAATTTCTTCCAAAAGATCTTAATCTTAAGAAATACTTGAAAAAGCAGGAAGGGAGAGGCAGCAGTTGCGAAGATACCACATAGTTTCTTGAAGCTCCTTGAGTTTTAGGTATTTCTTGTGGTCCAGAGTAATCTTGGCATTAAACTTATGGTGTGAAAATTTCCTCCTTACTAGTCTGCAGAATGGCTTGGGCAATCTATAGTGAGCATGGAAGAGATTTCTGTGATCTGCAGCCAGAATGGTGGATGCATCAAAGAGTGCTCTCTAGCAAATGTACTGCAGAACAGCTTCCCAAAGGGTTTGGAAATGTCCATTTCTTCATCCTGTCCTCAGACAGCATCCTAATCCCAAAGCCAGCAGGCAGAGTGGGCTGCACTGGGCAAAACACTGGGCACGGGCTGTAGCAAGGCTGGTGGGTTTGTGGTAGTCAACACCTGGCATCCTGTAGGTCTGACATAGTGCTTGACATAATTATTAATCTGTGTTAATAGAATTGCCTCAGTGGCCTTAGTTTTTCGCTGGGGAGTCAGCAAGGTGGGTGCTCCAGCTCTGTATAATTGAATATACGTGCCCAAGGCTCCCACCCAGCCCCAAGGTGGGAACTGTGTTTTGGCACAGCAGGTTAATGTGCAGCTGAGGCAGGAGGTGGTTGCACTAAAGCAACGCTCTTGGAAGTGGTGCTGGATCCTCTCTTGCTTTCACGTGTCAGAATAGGTTCTTTGGTGGTCTACAGCTTGAGGTTGATAGAAATTGTCATGTAAACACTTTAATTTGTACATAACAAACTGTAAACATTGACATGTTTTGGAATCTGGGAATGTAAGGCACCATGTAGGAGCAGTGGCGTTGGTTCGATAGGTAGCTTTCAGAAAGAGAAAGGTGTCTGTGCTGTAGCTTTTGCTGCTCCATCTATTTCTATCATCATTTCTGTTGCTAGAAGGAGACTGGCTGTACTTGGGAAAGGTTATAGTTGAAAGAAGTTACAAAACAGCACCCCAGCAGGATATAATCTCCTCACAGTAATCTCTTGGGAACTGCACGTACTTGATAAGGCATTTCGAGACCTAAGCCTTCTCTAAAGAGTAAAGGAAAGTTCATTTTTATCCAGACAAAGACCCTTTGGCCATCTGGACTTGACTTACTGTTGTCTGCTCCTTGCTCCTGGGTGAGGAAGTGCTGTCTACAGAGCTGTGGGTAGAAAGTGCTGTGCAACACTTTAAGCTCCCCTGACCTCATTCCCTCGCTTTTTTACTGGAGCCTGGATTAGCAGTGGCTTGCTGGTGCAAAAGTAAGCAGCAGTTAATTCGTGTAAGTCAAGTCCTGTGTGACTGTGATTTGGGTAATGCCATGTTTGTGGAAAAAATGGGGCAAATTCATCAACTGAACATGATAAAATAACGGCAGGGGTGATCGTGGAGCCAAACCCTGACACAGCAGGCCAATGGTTTGTTCAGGTTTGGATGATGCTGGTTTCTTCTGACTGCTGCTTTTTCCCTCTCTAAGTTGTGACTGATCTTGGCTCAGCCAGAACAGGCTTCCTTGGAGGCTTTAACACATTCCACAGGATTCCAGATTGTTCTGAAAGTGCTTTCTGAATGCTGTCTTAATTAACTTAATTCTGACTTAAAGAAATCTTTATTAAAATGTTCCAGGCATTTTCTAGAAGTCTTTGAAAGCTGACTATACATTCCTTTTAAAGTTGATCTACTCCTGTTACGGGTTACAAAGTAATATTGTGCTGCTTGTGGGTTACAGGTAAGTTCAAATAAAATGATTTTTTTGCAGTGATTTACCTTTTTGTGAACTGACACTGCCATTGAGTCACTCTTCAGGATTTTGTAATTCTGGTCCTTCAGCAGTAATGGAAAAAAATGTGCCCTGGAGGGCACTTCCAAAACTCCTGGGTGTGTCAGACCTGGTAATGCTGCATAAGGCGGTAGACTAACAGCAATCTAAAAGACTTTGGTCTGTTTCTAAAATACTGGGTGATCATACATGACGGATTTTGTACCTGGATTGATTGTTACTGTTCTGGGGTTTAATTAGGCTTTTAGGGTTTTAAAGGCACACAGAAACCAGGCGTATTCTGTGTATCGAACTGAAAAGGCTGTGTATTGGAGGGAGGTGAATTTCTGGAACAGTAAATTGGACCTCTTGTGTTAAAATGTATGGTTGTAAGAGAGCTCTGGTTTTGCTTCCTTGGCAAACCCATAGATTATGATCTTCCTTGCGTTTTTCAGGTAGTTTAGAAAAGCTTGAGTGGAGTTGTCACCTTTTCCTGGCGCGTGCAGTTAACTACTGCACGAAGATGATCAGGCTCCCCTTTACTCTGCCAGCCTTGGGAAACCTTGGCTGCTGGTCCCAAGATGAAGTCAGTGCACAGGTGTCTTTCTGAGCTTGCAGTTGGCTTTGGCATTTTGCTGCTTAGTTCTATGAAGTTGTAAAAGGTTTAAAAAAATAAAATAAACCCCAAACTTTATCAGTTCTTGTTGCTTCTGCTGGGACCCATGAGCAGCTGGCGAAGCAGCTGATCAAGTCGATGTTCCAGTTTTGACTGGAAATTGTAAGAGTGTGTCAGATTAGAACTCTACCTGAAAACAAATATGTTGTTATTGGGAGCTCTTTTGTCGTGTACATTATCCCAAAATCTTTTACGGTAAGCGACATGTTAATAGTTCTCCATTTGCTTTGCAATCTTCTGATTGTGTAATTATCTGTCCTTACTAAAGGTTCTGCAGTGGGAATGGATGGCTGTGTCCCTGTTTGCTGTGCAATTACTGCTCAGTCCCAGGAAAGCCTGCCGAGGGGTCAGGCAGCAAAAGCATTTCTGGGAAACTGCACAGCTGTGGAGCACTCAGGAGCCGAAGACAAATCTTCAAGTGTCTTTTGTGTTCTGAAAGAAGGATAGGAGGCAGTTCTTGGGAACTTTGTACTGAGATCTGAGGCTAAACAGTGAAGGCAATAAGTGAGAGCATTAATCCACGAGGCTGAGAAAAACCTTTCTTTCCTAAGATAACAGAGTTTGACAGGGCTGTTTATCTCCCTTAAGTTTCCCAGGAGGTATGAACACAAAATATGTTGTGCTCAGCCTCTTCTATCACTGTACTAGATAATATATTTTTAAAACATCTTACCTAGAGAGGTCAGGTTTTTAGCACAGGACTTGCACCTCTGTTCCTGCTCTCTTCTTGAAAGTGTTTTGCAGATTTGCCTGCTTTGTGAGAGGTGCTTCCTCCAGAGAAGCAGAGGTAAAGAGAAGTTTGGAGCTGCTTGCATTTAAAAGGCAAGGCAGTATCACATCTCTGACCCACAAAACATCTACTGGGAAGACACAGTTGGGGAAGGTTTGCTCAATTTTTGAACCACTTCACTGCAATCTGAAGCATAAGTTGTGTTTGTTTAGGGGATTTCCATTTGCAGCTCATCATTCTCCCAGTTCACTTGCTCTGGATCTTGGCTGGTGGACTGTCCTTAGGGATGTGGAATCTGCTCACAGGGCACAAAGTTGTGCTGAACGTTTCCTGTTTGAGTTGAATGTGTTTGCCTACCTGTAGCACAAATAATTTCAGTTGTCTTCAGCCTTTCCATTCGGGAATGCCTGTTTGGGAACAGCTGAAATAGCTGGTTTTCCACAATATTTTTCTTGAGTTGTCTCTAAAGGCAAAGCCATTGAAGGCTTTTTAACGTGGTTCTTTGGCATGAGCTGATGCAAAGTTAGGGGAAGCATGTTGAGCTGGTGGCAGCTGAGGGCTGGTATAGCAGCATTCCCTACAGGAAGGGAGAGGCTTTCCAGAGGGCCCTGTCAGGGGCTGTTTGTGTGCACAAAGGTGGAACTTTGCCCCTGTAAGCCTCAGCCATACCTGTGACACAGGTTGCTCTGCTTTTCCAGCCTCAGTGTTTGAGTGCCTTATATCTGCCCTGATTTATGGAGCTCAAGAATGGAGCAGGAAAATCCTATCACCTTGTTTGAATGGCTTTCATTCAGAGGGAATGGAAGACCTAGGTCAAAATGGAGTTTCTGACTCATTTAAAATCCCTGTTCTCGTTCACTTTGTTCGAAGCAGTAAGCCACTATTTATTTGAGATGAAGTTTAAATTTAAAACCGTCAATGTAAATTACGTGGGAAGGGATGTCCTTTCGTGCACCCATAATAGTGATAACTTGGATAAAACAATTGCAGGAAACTTATTTCTGGGGGAGAAGCCAAGGGAGGTATTCTAACCATGGCACTTTTATGATAAATTCTGCAGTTAACTCCTCTTACCAGAAAAATTATGGATATTTGACTGGTACAATCAAAACCAGCTGAATTTTTGGGAATTTTAGAGGGTTGTTTTTTAAAGCATTTTTATAAAAACCCAAGAAGTCCAATTAGTAGAATTCAATTCATAGAAGTTTAAAAATTAATGGTAAGTTACCTTATAAAATATAGATCACTAGAGACTAAACTAAGGCCAGACATATGGTTTTGATATCTTTTTTTACCTTCAAACACTGGCACGGTGCTGAGGCCAGACAACTTTATTTTCCTGATGCATTATAACCAGCTGCAGATGTTTTAGATGTTATTGCTTCTAAATGGGCTTGACAAATGTCTCCTGGAAGCCAGCA
This sequence comes from Grallaria varia, assembly GCA_013396735.1. Classification (NCBI taxonomy): domain Eukaryota; kingdom Metazoa; phylum Chordata; class Aves; order Passeriformes; family Formicariidae; genus Grallaria; species Grallaria varia. Next base: position 194,853 of record VWZG01000077.1, on the reverse strand, counting down.
GCTCTAAATATTACATGCACTGTATTCAGAGGAAATGTTGAAAATAAAGTTTTAGGAATTAAACGTTCAGTGTCTGAATCAAGAAAATTTACTTTCTGTCTTTCTCGGGGGATTTGCTAGCTGAAAACATTCTTTTGTGAGACAGGCACAGATGTTAGTCAGGACACGCATGGAGACTGGAACAAATATTGCCACAAATGGTCTTGCACAGTGTGTTATTTACTGGCCTTCTATTGCTAATACTGAAAGGTGGACGCTTGAAATGGTACTTCAACATATGACTAAATGCTGACCTGAAATTTGTAACTGCTGTGCAGCTATTTAGCGTTAAGGCAAAATTGAAGTATGTATTAGAACATATGGAAATGTTGTGTCTTGTGCATCAGCAACGACAGCATGGCCCTCTTCTACATAAACTTTTGTGATATTTCAGTTACTCTGTGAAGGATTCAAGTAAATAGTTTTAAATAAACTGTTTTTGTGCTTTTTGTCTTTGCTGAATAGCTTTGAATCCTTCATATCACCTAGAAGGACATCTTCAGATATATGGAAAATGCATGTCAAATGTATGGATTTGGGGAGGAGAGAGACTATATGACTGACGTGGGAATTGCATCAGATGTCCTTGACTTCCAAAATTCAGACAGCTTGATTAATCACTGCACAAACCAACCACTCATGTTTCCATACCCTGGGAGGGAATGGGAAAATATCTGTGCTTTGCTGCAGGCACCTCGTTAACATTTGATTCCATGGGGAGCAGTGTGAGTTCTCAGCCTGGTCAATGCAGGACGGAGAGGAAGGAGGTGGAAGGAGGGGACAGGCTGGGTGCCCAAAGGCCCCGTGCTCAAAACTGCATAGTGGAAATACCCCTTTAGGCAGGGGTGTGCCAAACAGGCTCTGTGTCTGGGAAGGCTTGTTTGTGTGTTAGCGATTCATCAAGTGGTGGTGGTCCTAATTGTTTGAAACTGTTGGGGGCTTTACCAAAAACCTTCATAGAGTTTCAAAGGAAGATGGGGGTTGCCAAAGCGTTATCATTAATTTCTTTTGAGCGAGGACTGTTTTGGTAAAAAGGAAATTCAGAACAAGGTACCTCTGTATATGTAAAAGGTTAATGATGCGTCCAGTCTGTACCACCCAGAGTAACCAAAGGGAATCTCCTTGCCCGTCCGTCTGTGTTACCCTTGCTCTGGCATTGGTCTGGTTTAAATATAAGCCAGCTTGTGCTCCTGGAAATCCCTCGAGTCTGCCTGGCACTGGGGAGCAATTCCAGGAGCAGATTAGGGATGGCAAGCATCAATGGGTAACTGCTTGAGCGGGGACCCGCATGCTTTTCTTGGAGGGACGTGGCACGGTGCCCTGCGGAGGGGGAGCCGAGCCGGGCAAATGCGAGTCTAATGATTTGGATTTTGTTACTTCCCACCAGTGTTTAAAACTGCTTAGGTGTAATCCTCCCAGCAAATCTCTCCCTGCTCAGGCACGGTGGACATTCGCTGCTGCACACTGATATTTCAGTATGAACTGGTTACACCGAATTCTTGTGCTGCTGAACAAAGGCTCTCACTGATGCCTGGCAAAGAGGAGACGTGTTCGTGTTCAATTCTGTTTGTACAGGAGCATAAAATGGGTCTTTGTATCAACGTGCTGTAACAAGTAAAACATTCAGTGGTTTGGTTTGATACTTGCCAGTTGTGCAGTGACTCTGGCAAATGTATACATCGACTATTTGGCAGGGAGGAGGAATGCTGCTGAGTTTCTGTAGAGCTACTGGTTACATGTGTTTAGTTGGACCTGTTTTCTTGGCTTATAACTTATTACTGAAGAAGTTTACGTTGAAGGTTGATGTTCATAATACGAATCTTTTCTTAGTGGTTGTCACCTGACCCTCAAAGAAGTTGCTTTCCCCCAGTCACCCAGGATGTTTCTACTGCCTCTAGAGCTTGCTCTGGTTTCTTGACATGACTTCATCCAAAAAAAAATCTCAAAGATAGTATGTGCCCCTCGACTGCAGCTGTCTGAATGTGCTTATACTCAGAGGTCCCTTCTCTGTAGTGTGTGTGGAGTCTGAAGTCCTCTCATTTCTGATTAAAAGAAAAGCCACAGTTCATTTTGTGAAACATCAATCAAAAGCACACAGTATTTTTATGCAGCACTCACAAGATTGATCTGAATACTTTGAAATCTGTAGAAGCAATGAACTTTGGCTTGCATCATCTTGGGGAAAAGAAAATGATCCTACCTTTGATGGAAACAGGCAGAAAGTTGGCTTCTATTTAACTTGAAGGAGTTTGAGGTGGTTTCTCATCCCTGTGTTCTAAGTGGAACATCTTAGCTTGTTTGGAGCAACTACTGCATTTTTAAAATGCATTTTAAGGATTTTTGGAGGTTCAAGTATTTGATTTTCCCATGTCACCACTGTGTACTGTAGTTTTTCCATCCTTTCCCCTCTTGGATGAAGCATTTAGCTTACAGCAGTGAGAGCTGCTGCATGAAGTGTTCCAGCAGGTCAGAAAAACTCTCACAGAGGACGGAGGATTAAGTGATATGAAGGCTTTTAAAACTGCTTGAGTATTGAGTTGGTTTGGGTTGTGTTTTTTTTCTCATGCAATGATCTTTCTGAAGCTGCAAGGAAGATTACTTAAACAGAACAGTGTTACTGTGGAGTTGTTGTTTAATTTGGATCCTCTTTGGCTGTCACTGAGATTAAAATGTTAACATGGGCTTGATGCAGTTCTGGAAACTAAAGCCAAGTGCTCATTTAAATTTTTGTATGGGGAAGGTGGTTTAAATTGCAACAGTTAATTGGATTCAACTGTTTGGAGATAGGTGTACTAAGCAGCCAAAAATGTGTGGAATTTCCCACCTACTGGTAAATATTTATTTATTCCTTTAAGGCTGGTACTGAGGTCTCCATTCTGTTTTTACAGAAGCAACTTTCTACTTTGGAAGGTTTCTAACCTCTTCGGTTTGATAAGCCTGAAAGGTCAGGGGAAGTGGTGACTGATGCTCCTCTATCAGGGAGTATGAAAGTGTGAATTCGAGTTTCAGAGCAGTAGAGGTGGCAGGAAAATTCGCGTTTCAGAGCAGTAGTGGTGGCAGGAAGAGTGGATTAATTGCCTGAATATGCTCTGCTGCCTGGCAAATAATGACCCAGTAACCAAGGGGTGTTAAGGAGGGCTTTGACAGGGGTTGTCTCAGTAATAGAAGTGATTTGATGATTTTGGCCCTATTTTCCAACCTCCTTTCCCCTCCATTGTGTTGGTCCAGCCCTGGATGGAGACTTACTGTAAACTTGATCAATGAGATGAGCTGGATTTGAGACAAGAAAAAAGCCTGTTAACCCAGCTTTGCTCCTGAAGATGATGAGTACAGAGGAGGGGCATAATTCAGCAAACTGCTGATCTGTGTAGAACAAAAAGGCCCTTGGTCTTACCTCTTCAAAGCAGTTGCAAGGATTTACTTCAGACCATGGACAAAAGTGTCAGGATTTATCAGTCTAGGATTAGCATTACTTCAAAGTACACATCAGCCTTGATTTTGTTTTGTTATGTGAATTGGAGAATAATTCCACTAAATTGTGTGTCTTAAGAATCTTATTATTTACTTTTTGGCAAGATTGACATCTCATCATTGCAGTAAGTGTTATGGTCCTTCCTCCTTTTAATGTAATTTGTGAAAATCCAGTCCTACATGGGCTCTTCTGAGCAGCTGTCCTAAATGGGATTACTGGAACATTGAGCTTTTTACTTTTATAATTCATAATAACCAGCTGCTCTGATTTATGCTTTTTGGAGTGGTGAGCTTGTCTTGCCTCTTTGCACCGTGGTAAATTTATGGAAATACATAAATATTTCCTAATCTGGGAGCATCATATGGACACTTAAATCTCAAAGTCTCTTTGCTTACTTCAAGTTTCAGGAGATGTTCTTAGAAATAAAAAAGACTAGTTCACTTCATGTGTGGCCCCTAGAGTATTCTATAAAATGAGACATGGGAAAATAGGTCTAGTTGAAGTAATCTGTGAAGAGATACTGAGAGAAGTAAAATCTTGAGGAGAGGTGAAAGTATTTCATTGCTCTGTATGCATGGTGGAGTGAATTTAGAGGCATCTGAAAGACCACTGTGAGTGGCAACTTGCTGTGAAGTACCAAGGCTGAATTTTAGTATGTGTTAGACATGAATTATGAAGTGATCCGAGTCCATATTCAGTGTGCATCTCTTAATAGCATAAAATTATTCAAAGTTGAGTTGTTTCCATGCATTAAATGTCTGGCACATTTATGATTCTCTCGCATTTCTAGCAAAGGTGGTAGCTTCCACATCTGGTATTTTGCATGTGCTTTCAGAAGGCAATTGCTTTGTACATATATACACACACACATGTATATAATCCCTTGAAATCTGTAGCTTGTCTCTGTGGTCTTGCATGTGCTGACACCCAAAACTAGAAATGTACATATTTAATGGATTTAGTTTGGGCATTCAGGCCGAATTCATGGGCAGTGTAGCATCATGTTTTATGATCTCATGGGCAGAGATTGCTTACAGGGTTAGGTGTGGCTGACTGTGGTTTGGGCTAAGTAATTGCCTAGTTATTACTCGTAGTTTCGGTAAATTAAAAAGTTTTTGTGTGGTGCTTTTTTCCCTGAAGCTTCACAACCAGCCTTCCTCTTGTGGTTCCACTTTTACTTAAAAAGCCATCTCTCCCACTACAGCCTGTCTCTCCCGTGAATCCTTTCCCTAAGAGCAGCACTGCACACATGATGTTTTCCACAAGAGGTTAGTTGATTAAATGCTATGACAAATTATCACAGCTACTTGAAAGCAGTTGCTGGTATCTTTAATTTCACAGCGTCAAGTTACTCTGTTGTAAGTAAGTGCCAAAACTCTCCAGGCTGCCTTTTGTAGAGGTCACTACATGTGGCTCACCTGTAAACACGTCTCCCCTTTGGAGGGGAGAGCAGATGCTGCTGCCTCTGGAAGATGCTCCAGGCATTTGCTGCAGGAGATGGTCAGCAGGCTGTCAGAAGCAATCTTTATGGGCAGGCTGGTCTTTCACAAGGAGATGTGTTTACAGAGCATGAAATGAACATTTTTGCACAGAGGCAAATAATTGCTTACAACGGAGACTTTAGTAGCAGTTTTGAAGCTTGAGTGGTTATTAGTAAGGTCAGCTGGAGCACACACGATGTCCATCTCCCGAGCAAAGTCATTCAGAACTTGTTAGCTGTTCGTTTATGCTGGAAGGTTTTAAGATGTCGTAATGTTCATGCCTTGGGCTTGTTGCTTTTGATTAAAAACTTGTGCTACGCTGTGTTGCTACATCTGTATATGTGGTGTGGTTCTTTCAAAATTATTCTTGAATGGAAAACTATTTTTTGTTTGTCCATTATCTTAGTCTTGAATTACTATCTGGTAGTACTCTAGCACTGGCAGGGTTTTTAAGTGACTTTACATGCAGTGTCTGTGAAACAGGCTGTTGTCACAAGCAAAAGGCATCTCTGTGAAAGCTTTCAGTGGTCAGCAGGTGGGTCTGAAGGGCAGCAGGTCTCGGGTAGCATTGGCTGTCCTGAGATGCTCTAGCTGATGCTCTCACTCGTCAGGTCAGGGCTCTTCCTTGAGCAGTGCTGAAAAATTGTTTCCAAAGAATGGCTATTGGCAAAATTACTCAGATTGATTCTTCACTTATGACACAGATCAAGACTTGAACTTCAGTCTTCTATGGTAATAAGACCAGTTCATCATCACTAATTGCATCTCTTCGTTCCCGGCAGTTTCTTCAGCCTCCTTACTCCTTCAAGGTGACTTCCTCACTCAACAAATGTGTGTGTCTGACAGAGCGTTTAAAAACTGCAGAGCTTGAAGCAGATGAACTTCTTGTAAAAGCAATTCTGTTTGATTGCAATTAGCCATGTCACGGAATTCAGTAGGTCTGACTGATGTTAACTGTGAGTGCTGTCAGACGTCAGAGCAGAGGAAACTTCTCCTCTCTGCACACCACAGCTGCCAATGGGGCTTAAGGCTCCAAGTGATCCATTTCCCAAACATCTCTGCTGCTTTAGAAAAGGGGGAGAAAATTGCCAACACCACAAAGGCCACTCTGAAAACTTCTTTAAAATGCTGCATGTCACACCCATGATCTTCCCATTACTGTTTTGTAGGACATCGTTCCTTGGAGGCAGTGGGTCTTCTTGCTTTGTTCACATTGTGCTGAACAGCCTTAACCATAACCCCTTTCACTAGAGTTATCCTTGTCTGTGATGAAGGCCAATGAATGTGGCCCTTACCGGGAACATCCAAGCCTGAATGCTCCCCAGAACAGCTGTCCTTGAGTTCAGGGAACACACAAAATCTAGGATATACGGGTTGTGTCTTGCTCCCTGCTGCCACTGAAAGGAGGTTTTAAAATAGTTTATGCTCCTTCTGTACCAGACTGAGCAGAGATTCACCTTCAGAATTCCTGCAGAGGGGTGGACTGGAGCTCGGTGTTCTGCGCAGTGTGGGAGCTGAGCAGCAGCACTGTTTTGCCAGAGCTGTTTTTGCCACGAGGTGTTACACCATAAATTTCCAAAGGACACGAGAGAGATTGTACATACAGTGAATTACGCAGACGCTCTGTAACATGACCTGCTAATAGCCTGCCTTCTTTGAAATAGTCCCAGCAGTGTGAGCTTAATTCTTTTTTCCTGTTTAATGAGACTTGAGTAGAACAAACACCTAAGCAAATCTGAGAAGTTTCTATCAGTCATTCTCTGCTGCATCTCATGTATAACCATGTGTTTTATTTCTTTATTGATTTTTCTTTTTTTTTGTCGATGCTTGAGCAGTATTCTTTTGATACAAAGTAAGGCCCATAAAAATACTAGATATAACACATTCAAGTCAAATTTGGTACTTCTTTATTCTGGTATGAGAAGCTACAAAAACTGTTCAGAGAATGTACTGCTGTACAGCAATTTTTCTCAGTCCCATGGAGCTTCATTATAGCGAGGTCAGACCATGTGCCGTAGAGAAGAGAATTTATATTTTATCATAGGGCTAACTGCTACACTCTTGTAATGACCCTGAAGGACAGTAAATGCTCTAAATAATTCAGCTTCTGTGGAATATAATTCTACTGGGCTATAAGAGCTTGAATATATTTAGGAATATAGACAATATTGTGGTTTATTTTAAGGTGGTGTCTAAGGGATATCATGAGTGTTTGCCTGCCTTAGCCTTGTCCAGAAAGTGGATGGTGAAGATTTTTGGAATTCAGTGTTTTCAGCGTACTCTCAAGTGAAAGACCTCCCTTAAGATCCTAGTGGTGAAATGAGACTTCTCAAAGTCTAATTGCCTGTTGGCCCAAGATGGAATGTATTAATTTCTCATGTAGTTGAAGAGCCTCTTCCATAATTGTGTGTTGTAATTTTAATGTCACGTCTTTCCATTTTCTTCTGTGCTATTTGTAATACCTGCCCTTCCTTTCTGCCCAGTCATCTCTGCCCTCATCAGCACTGTTACTTTGCGTTTTTCTGTGTTATTTCTGTAAATATTGCATGATGAAATATGCTTTTTCCAAACAGTAAGACACAGATTCATACAGCCCTGGTAATAGAACAACTGCATAAAAAAATCCTTGAAGTCTTGCATTTGCACAGTTAATGCCTTCTTTACTCATACTTTGAATTGCATCCCAAATNTTTTTTTTTGTGGTCAGGTCAGGACTGCTTTTGAATTTTAATCCTATCCTCCAGTTAGCAACATCAGCAGGTTTAACAAGCCTGCTTTCCATTCCAGTACTGAAATCGATAGATAATTTTACAGGGTCTAGAAAGATTCTGGCAAAGATCATTTTGACACATGACCTGAATATTTACATGGGAATGCATAAGTTTTGATTAGATTTGAGTGAATTCTGATTTGGTTATTAAGAAAAACAAGATTCAGTATGCTCAGTTTTACATCGCTGAGTGATGCATCTCTTTTCTCTCCAGTCTGCCCACTTGTTACCTGTCCCAGAAAGAAGCTGCTTGTTTCTTCATTTTTAATCCTGACACTGCTGTACTTAGTAGCTGTTTATCACTTTTAAGGAGACATCCAAAAGTGATTTGTCATCTTTTAGACATGTACAGTGTTTTGGTGCCTGCATCCCCAGCCCTGTTCTTCCTCAATTCCCCAGAGCTGTTCATTATCTTTGTTATTGGAAATATCATCTGTGTTCCACAGGCGCCCTTACACTGTCAACCAACTTCTTCCCAGACCCAACCAATTTATTTTTCCTCTTCAGTGGGGTCTCTTGCTGTACTGGCACCTGGAGCAATCTCGTAGTTTCTTTCCACATTCCGAATTGAAGGTGCCCACCAAGTGGTGATCACTCCTGGAGAGCATCTCTAGGACGGACCAAAGCACCTACACAGGGTCTGGCCTCTGGATTCAGCATTCCCGCATGGATTGTTTGATACTTTCCTTGCCTTGGGTCAGCCTCATCTCGCCCCAGAGTGGACAGATAAAAGCCTTGGATGGCCTAAAGATGTGGGATGTTCACAACTTCGTGCTGTGCTTGGAAGGAGCAGTGGGAGGCCTTGTGAGCAGCTTGCTTGGGAGAGAAGGATTAAACCTGGGAGGTGTGATCAGATGGCTCGTACGGTGCAGGGAGTTCTGCCAGGACTTCCCTCGTGGAGGGAGGAGTGGGGAAAGGGTGGCAGGTGCTCTCTTGCTGGGTATGTGTACTTGGCTCTTCAGCTTTTAGCTCTTGAGAAGTCTCTTACTGTACGTGCACGTTATTTTTAAGGTGCCCAGAACTTTCCATGGGCTAACCTTCCGCTTGTGGTTCGTGGTGGGTTTTTGGTGTGATGTGTGTGTCCTCTGAGTCTTCTTTGCCAACCCATCAGCGGTGTCTTAGTTTCCTCAAGAAGCTGAAGACTTCTTGTCTTTAAAATTTGGGATTTTTGTGCTCAACCTTTTTTTTCTCCAGTGGAATAATGCAGCTTGTCCTTGGTCTCAAGAAGCAGCTTGTGCTTCCTGATGAGAGGAACTGCTTACAGGAACACCTTGGCAGTGCAAGAGTCTCCTACAGGTACTGCCCAGCAGCTCTGCTCTGTGGTGGGCAGCAGGACAGGACAGCCCCTCAGCATCCTGTGTGCTGATCCAAACAAAGCACAAGGACATCGGATGAACCGGCAACATAAACTTGGAAATTGCTGGTAGCATGCATCAGAGTTTTGGGGTTTTTGTTTGGTTTTTTTTTTACTAACACCTGGTGTAGATGTGTGAATTTGCTGGGTGCAACATATTAGTTGCCTGAGCAGTAGTTAAATAATTTTTTGGGATGAAGAGGCGTGTTAAATGTTGCTTTTTAGTAGTGATGTTTTCAGTTTAACGTAACGCTGTTGAGAAGCATCCAGTTTGCCAGGAAGTTGGTAAGGAATTTACTTTAAAATCTTTTAAATATCTTAAAGGAAAATAGTGGTATTCTCTTGCTGAAAACCAGAAAACAGTGGTATTGCTGCTAAGAAAAAGCTGTGCTGAGACTGATGCTATGGGTGTGAATCAAGCAGCAAACCTATTTTGGAGCACCACCTGAATAAAAGTTTATTGAAAACAATGATTTTTTATTTTTTTTCCCGTGAACTAAAGCTGTCACAGTGGTAGTTATGAATCGTGTTGGGTTTCCGATGTCCCTTTGGTTGGGGTCTTTATTCTAAGGAAGGAGGTCCTGTGTCACCTGGATGTGATTCCAGGTACAGTTTAACAATAAACTGCAGCTGAGCAAAGTGAGCTGGCACATCGTGTGGGGATGATTCCCTGCATAGGTGAATGCTGCTGGTAGATGATGTGGCATCCTCTGGTTTGGGGGCTGATTTTTTCACAGGTGACATCACATTCTTAATCAGATTGTGCCTCCTTTTGAAAATCTGGTTGGAGATACTTCATAAATTTTGTGTAATTCCTAATGATGAATAAGGGCACAAAAAGAAAAAGAATAGAATACAGGCTTTTTTTGCCCCCGTATCTTTCAAAATTCAGTAGGGAAAAAAACAATTTCTAAGCTTAATATGCAGCTTGCTATGGGAAGCACTGTGTGCTGACATAAAACACAATCTCAGTACCTGGAACACAACGAAATGGCAGTTACGGTTTTTATTCCAGTTTTTGAGTCATACCTGTCATGTAGGTTTAGTATGGATTAAATATAGTTTTCCATGGCAGTGAATGTTGAAACTCTGTCTTTTTGGAGATTCAGAAGAGTGGTATTAACCTTTCTGAAGCCAGTTGCATGCTGGCAAATCTTTGCCCCTCACCAAGCATCAAACTTCCATAATGTGCCCTTGAATTTTGTTTGTGTAGTTTTGGCATCAGCCCAATTTCCATGAAGAAAGGTAAATATCTGATCCATGCTGTCAGCTGGTGCAAACTGAGGCAGCTCTGCATGGCTTAGGGATGCCTTATGGGGTTCTGCCTGGTTTTTTCCCGAGCAAAATCCAGAGCATTTGTGTTTACTATTATGAACTATAACTGCTGGCAGGCTTTCAAACTGCCTCGCTCATCTCGCCTCAGAAAACACGTTTAGTGCAGCTTTGCCTGTGCCTTTGTCACAAAGTGCAAAGCATCCTGGTAGTGTACTTTGCACATTGGTAAGTCCCAAAATTGAGTGGTTTTCTCTTGAAATGTCTGCTTCTATGGAAAGTACTTCTTTGCATATCTAGCAGGTATATTTTGTTCTTGCTTTTTTTTTTTTTAATACCAGTTATATCAGTTTATACCAGAACTTGTATCAGGGTTTCCCAAGGACCCAACCAGGTAGATGCCATTTCATAAAAAGCATAAATTGCCATAGTTCTTTCATCGTTGAAATAGTTATAAGTGCTTTAAATTGTTTTGTAAACTGAACAAAATCAAATCTGCAGTCATAAGTCTGCCAGGTCCACCTACGTGCAGCACCAGGCTGAGCTGTCATCTTGTATTGGTTGAGTGCTGTGAATTTCACCTCTGTGCAATATTTTTGTCTGGAGAATATATGGGATGTTCATTGTGGTGTATCTTTAATGAGATTTCTGCTAGTATAATACAGAGTTTGCTTCTGTGGTTGTGTATAAAATATTTGGAAGTCGTGTTCATATGAGCAGCCCTTGATTGGCTTAACGTTCCTATAATCTGATCTGGAGTTTATAGCTGGAGTACAGGGAAATCATCAAAATGATGGAATTAATAGGTTTTGTAGCCTGCATTTTTATTAAATCTTAATGCAATTATTCAAGTATTTCTCCATATGCAGCATAATCTGCAAGTCTTACTGGTAAGTCAGATTTCAGGAACAGGGCTCTGACGTGTGTCCTTGTAGGAAGCAAACAGCTCGTGTGCTGTTTGCTCGTGGTGAGTGGAGTGTGGATTTGTGCAGGCGTGTGCAGGGTTCTGCTTCAAATGCCCACCTCTCAAATTGATCTTCGGCTCAGATCGCTCGCTCTTTCTGTGAATGCAAAGGTGGTTTTATTTGAGACAGCTTTTCACGCTCATAGCTTCTGCCAGGAGCTGCAGTCCAAAACCAGCTCCTGGGCATGTGATAAAACACTCCATGTATGTTTGTTCCCTGGGAGAGCTCTTCTAGTTGGAAGTTTCCAGGAATTTGTAAAGCAGAAAGGGAAGGTGGGAGAGGTGGGAAGTCTATGGTCTTATTTGGAATGGCAGCTCAGAGATGACTTTGGTCGACCTCTTCATTCCGTGTGTTTGTTGTCCAAGCCTCTCCTGGCTGTTGTACCTCAGGGAAGGTGAGTAATGGGTTGTTCCCATCTTGGCCATAGGGTAGCCCCAGGCATGATGTTGTCTTTGGGAATTCTGTAACGTGTTCCTGTATCTTAACAGCAAGGTCAAAGAAGTGTTCTTGTTGCTTGAGGGAGAAAACAAGGAGGTTTCTGATATGAGTAAATGCCTGCAGGAGCTTATTGCACAGTGTTGAGCAGATCCCGGGCTCCAGAGACAGGCGGCAGTGGGAAATGGAGCAGTTCTGTAGGTGAGGAGGGCTGCAAACATTTTATTGAACAGAAAAGATGAGAGGGCTGTTGTGGCCAAACGAAGTCTAAATAACTAGGCCGGCTGGGGTTTTAACAGCCGAAAGGAAAGCCTGAGACTGAACCTGCTGTGGTGTCACAAGATGTGCTGGAATTTGGGGAAGAGCTCCCTGCTTGGGGCTCTGTGCTGGCTTTGGAAGGAGCTGTGCGCCTGCAGGCCTGGGCTGAATGAACCAAACAGTGAGTTCAGAACAGCAAACATTGCAAGACTGGAATGTTATTTCTGAAGGTAAGTGAAGAACAGAGCGTGAGGTGTTTGGTAGAGATAGATGACTAAGCTGAATGTCATAGTGCTGTCCTCAGCTGATGTCTTCAGGCTTTAATTGACTGATGAACCAGGACTTCTTGCTAGATGAAATTTTGTTTGTGCTAAGGGATTTTCAGCAACTGAGGTTGAATAAAACTTGTTAACTGAAGAAATTTCAAACCAGGCGAGGGAGGTGGGGAGGAGGAGCAGTTCAAGCACTTGACACAAAAAGCTTTTTGGTTTCAAAAGCAGAGTCAGCGACTAAAATTGGGTAATGCTTAAGCTGCTGGCTGTCCCATCCACCAAGGCGTTGGATGCCTGGTGTTCTGCAAGGGACATGTTTGTTCAGCAGCTCTACAGTTCCCAAGTGTCCCTGGGTGTTCTGCAGAGCAGGCTCTGCCTGGTGCCTGTCTGCGCTGATGCAGTTATGGTTCTGGGTCAGCTGTGCTGTCCTTCACTGACACAGGGTAAGGTCTGATCCAGGACTGCCCGCAGGATTTGGGGCTCTGCTTCTGAAGGAATCAGGCTGGTTTTTTCCATACCCCAGGATTTGGGGCTCTGCTTCTGAAGGAATCAGGCTGGTTTTTTCCATACCCCAGGATTTGGGGCTCTGCTTCTGAAGGAATCAGGCTGGTTATTTCCATACCCTAAAGTGCAGCTTTCTCAAAAATAAAGCACAAATCTGAATTTCCATATGACTGGTGTTCCACGTGGGAAAGAGCACAATGGCCAAATGGTAGCATCGTACAGGAAACTTTAAGGTCTGGTTCAAACCTGTTGCTTGGGTCTGAGTCACAACTCAACTGTGAAGATGAACTTGGCTTTTTTGTCTTTGAAAGCACTTAAACATCCTGCGTGATGTTCTGCCATTGAGTCCTGTGTTGCCTTTTAATAGTTCCTGAGATGTTGAAGTCATGGATTATGTTAATGTACCTTTTAAAATTTTTTTATGGACTGAAATAACTTCAAAAATTAACCTTTTGAAAACACTTGGGTAGATCACATGACAGGCTTTTAGCAGCTTTTTTTTTTTGTTCTAATAGTATGCTACCTCCTATTCCAGTAAATGAGGAGCTTTGATTGACTGAGGTTACACTCAGCTTCCTGACCCAGGACCAGCCTCCAGCTGATGCTGGTGATATTTTTATTTTTCATTAGCTCCTCTGAAAGTGTCAGCTGTTTTCATGTCAGTACAAAGGATGGAGGCTGTTTGTGCTGTGCGAGTGTTGTACCAGTTTGTTGTTCAACACATGTTAATAGAGCTCTGGCAAACAAACAAAAGATTTATTTCTTCATGGTGCAACAACACTTGGTATCTACTTATTTATGAAAGGATTACCTATATTTGATGTGGACGGTCCTCTGATTAGTAAAACCTGGGCGTCTTGCTGCAGTGAGAGAGGGGATTCCTCCTTATTTTTGTCAGACGTGGCTTCTCTGACATTTTGCTCACATACACCTCGGGTTCTGCAGGCTTTGGAAGACTGGAGAGATTCTGACTGGAGTTGTTTCCTATTTCTGCTTTGCCATGTCACAGATTGTGACAACTGAGGTGTACCCAAGTGTGTACTCCTGAGTGTTCCACTGAGTTCACCTCAGGCTGCAAGTTCCTTTAGTAAGCAGAGGAATGGCTTCTATTTGCTCTCCCTTTCCCCGCTGTTTTTCTTGAATTGTTTTGTCATCTTCAACATCTTGTTGTAGGATATAAGTGCAAGACAGACTTGCTGAGGTGCTGCAATAAATGAGGAGGCCTGGGATGGAACAGATGCTCCCTTTAACACTGTCTCCAAAGATCAAAGCTTCTTGGGTACGATCATAGCTCCTCATTTCAAAAGAAAATAAAAAAAATCAGCAAAGCAAGTGTTTGAACAGGGTTTGAGATCTGTACAGCATCATGATTTGCGTATGTGCTTCAGCAAGTCTTTTTTCCTCATGTGTAGAAAACTCTTGGCTTGTGTCTCCATCCACACTTTTTTTTTGGATGGAGCCAGGCACACTAAATAGTGATTAAAAAAAAATTAAAATTCCATTTTTGTGCATTTGGCATTTGAATGCTGATCAATTGCCTTGGCGATGTGTTAAGTAACAGCGTGGTAGACAACAGAAGGGGCTTATTTACAGCAATCTGTCTAAATCCATTTTCAATGTATTGCTTAATATGCCTTTCTACTTTAGTTCATTTTCAGTTTTTAAAAAATGAAGACTTGAAACAAGCAGGAGAACAGTTTAAGATACTGCTGCAGAAGTAATCACTCCTTAGTGGTAAACAGCATCCAGTTCTTAAGGAAAAGAAAATGTGCTTGAGCTGAAATAGAACTTATGGGCTTATTGTAGGAGTTAATGGATGGAATTCAGTGGCTTGTGCACTTACATAGCCTGACTAGATGATCATAATGAAGCCTTCATGCTTGCAAATGTGCTTTTTTGCATGTTGCTTACAATTGACCATTTAAAAAAGATATTTTTGCAAAATGGGAAACTAATGTGGCACAAAACAGAAAACTGCTGACCTCTTTTATAGGGACAGAAATCCAGATACATAATGTCAATTTACCCTGACCATGCAGCATTGACAGCTGCAGTGGTCAAACAATGGTTTCTGCATTCCACAGTTGAAATGCAGATAAGGGGGGTTGTGCTGGGGGGTTTGGACAGAAATGTTTTGCCTCCTGTCATGCAGTTAGAATTAATGGAAAATTAGGGTAAGAGTGAAAATTGAGATGAAATACGGCCTTACACGTATGACATAGCTCTCCATAAATGAGATGCTTGTTTACTAGTTAAAGCAAAAGTCAGTCCTAGGAAACTTGCTGTGTTTTGCAGATTGCTTCAATATCACAGTCTAGAGCGTCTGTTGAAGGAGTATCATCAAGTTATGTAATTTGCATAATTGAGTCAAATTCCATGCAGCATCCCTGAAGGAAACCACTAAAAAAAGCAACATTCTGGTCCCTGTGTGCTGTGTCTGGTTTTCTAGAGCTCAGACATCTTTTACAAAAATAGGGGGAAAAGAAAAAAGGAAAGAAAGGAAAAAAAAAGCTTCTAAAACTGCATCAAGGTCAGCAACCTGCCCATTCTCCCAAGGAGAGGGACGTTGAGGACACGTGTACATCTTCCCCCTGCCCGTGATGGCATCATGCCTGCAGCCTTACACACTGCTCTGCTCATAGTGATGACATGAGCCTCAAATCCGCACTTGAGGAGGGGAGGCAGCGTTTTACCATTCACACTGACTTTTTTTGGTAGTCTGCTGAAATTAGGTTGGTCTTGAAAGTGTGGTTCTTAAGAAATGCCATGTTAATCTGGCTGCTGCAGCTACACCTTTGGGGCTGTGTGGATCGTGGGAGTTGGCAAGGTCATTGAAGCAAAGACATTCATATTCATTTTCTAGCACTGAAAGTCACTGCAAAATTAATATTTAGACGTTGTTGACAGAACTTGTCAGTGACTCAGCAGACTTTTCAGTTATGGTATTTTAATAGTGACCTGCAAAACCAGTGTAAACATCGTATGTTTGCTTGCAAGGGATACTGTTAGAAATATTCCAACCTCTTAACATTTACCCAAGTTGAATTAAATTTAACGGAGGATTTCTGAGTTGAAAATGTAACTTGTCTGCCCAAGACCAAAAAAGCTCCAGGATGCAGGATGTCTACCATCAGCATCTGTAGCTGTGTGTACCCTTCAGGATTCTAAAAGCTGCTTGGAGAGGTGTGTGAATCCAACAGAGGTTCGTGGGGTGTTTGTCTCGTGGGAGTCTCTTTTGGTGTTAGATGTGCAGGGCCGTAACATGACGAGGCAGAGGAACAGAGTGGCTTGCCCTGCACAGTCCTCATTTTACTTTGCCAATGCCAACATGTGGAAGGGTTGAACCTTGTCAGTGTCCAAGACTGAAAGCTGTACAGAGCCTGTTCCCCAGGCCCTAGGGATCCATAACTCCTGTTCCGTCTACTTCTGAAGTCCAGCATTGTAGTTTGGAAGGTCTGAATAACTGATGTATGTACTTCATAGTTTTCCCTCTTGCTTAATTTATAGTTTACAAATTGCTGACATGTGTGGCCTTGACATGGTTAGCTTAACCCAGCTCAAAGATGGTTTTGTGTATAAATTTATCTCGGAGCGAGAGAAGTAATGAATCTACCTACCTGACTTTCTGCTGTCCCTCCTGCCTGATTTGTACTGTGTGTAATACAGTGGCAGTCTCTCTGATTTTTAGATTTTTTTCTTTTTTGTTTTCCCTTATTTCTCTGGCCCTGGAGGCTGGTGTGCTACTGCCTGCTTTCACTCTGTATTGCAGGGTTTAAATTGCTTGCACTGGGTTTTTGCTTGCTCTGAGGATGTTTACATACACATTGCTGACCTCTCCAAAGAATGGCTTGTAGATGTGCAGAGGATTTACTTCCCTGTTCACATTATCCTCCACTGAGAGCACAAACACAAGGATCGCTCCAGCCCAGAGCCTGGAGGTGCTCACACTGGGCAGGGGGAGCTGGAACTGCTTTTTAATGGCTTTCAGGTCACTGCTTGGCCAGATGAGCATTGTCTGTGTAATAGTGAGAGAGGGTCCTCCTGAAACAGCCCACTGGTGTGGCTTCCCTCTGAGTGTGCTGGAGATACTGGTTTGAGTCCTTTGGCGGGTGTTTCAAACTTATTTCCCTTCTCCTGAGAGCTGTTGTGGTGGAGGACAGTGAAGATCTTTCCAGTGAGTTTATTCCAAAAGGAGAATGTTGTGGGTTTACCCCAGCTGGCTGCTCAGCCCCACGGTGGGATAGGGGAATCTGAGGGGGGGTGCAAGGGACAGAACTCATGGGTTGGGATACAGACACAGTTTAATAGGCAAAGCAAAAACCACACCCATAAGCAAAGCAAAACAAATCAGGGAATCCACTCACCGCTTCCCATGGGCAGGCAGGTGTTCAGGCATCCCCAGGAAAGCTGGGAAGGTAAATGCCATCTCTGAACAGTCCCTGTTTCCTTCTCTTTCTGTGAGCTTTATATACCAAGCATGACACTGTAGGGTCTGGGATATCCCAGGGGTCATTTGGGGTCAGCTGTCCTGGCTGTGTCCCCTCCCAAATTCCCATGCACCCCCAGCCTCCTCGCTGTGGGAGGAGGAGCAGAAAAGGCCTTGAGTCTGTGTAATCCCTGCTCAGCAGTGAGCAAAACATCCCTGAATTGTCAGTGGTGTTTCCTGCACAATTCCAAATCACAGCCCCATACCAGCTATTACGGAGAAAATTAACTCTGCCCCAGCCTAGACCAGCACAGAGAGCAATCCACAGAGGGACCGGAGCAGTGGACGAGTGTCTTCTAAGGGATGCTCTCAGATGAGTTCAGAGGGGAGGGCAACGCCTGTGCCTTGCTAGTTTAAGTTGCTCGAGTCCTAAGAAGAGGTGGGATTTCGCAGTGCTCTCCTAGACAGCTCGGATGTGTTTTTGCTGGTGGCTCTCGGTTTTCCTCTTTTCCCCCAGGCTGCCTGACCCCGTCAGTCACTTTGCAGGGGTTTGGCATGGGGTGCTGGGTTACCATGTGCACGGTGGGTGTTGTGGGGCTCAGTCCCAGTGTGTGTGCCTCCTTCTGGACCGAGTCCCTGGACACCCTGGCAGTGGTCTCTCTGCAGTGCTGGGGGCAGTTCTCAGAGTAACTTTCATACGTTGAATCTCAGCAAAAGGCAGAAGGGACAGTGGCATTGTAAGCGATTCTCCTGGTGTTGCACATTCAGTCCAGAGTGCTATAAACAAGACAAAAGAGACTTAAAATATTGAGGTTGCAGATTTGCCAGTTGCTCCCGTGCCCAATATGACACTTGTGCACAAGCCTAGTGCTCAGAAAGTTGGCAAAACTCTCCTGGCAAGGAGGTGCTCTGGTCTGTGAGAGCTTCTTGGAGCTTTTCCTGGCAGGGGAGTGTCCTGAAGAGGGGACTGGCCAGAGAGCAGGCCTGGCAAAGAATGGCTCTTGCAAAACAAAGGCAAATAGTGTGCTCTGTGGGTTATTTAGTGAGGATGGTTAGAAGGGGTGGCATGTTGTCCAAACAATTAGAAACCACCATGGTGGCCAGGCGAGTAGGTGTGCTGGGCTGTCTGCAGTAGCACAGGGTGGCAGCTTCATGGTGCTGAAAATTTGATTTTACCCTAAAAACAGTCAAACTGCCACTGCTTCTTTCTGTCACACAGCTGCCATTCAGACCTGCTCGCATTAGCTGGCACGAGCTTGTGAAAGTCAAGGTAGAGTTTGTGCAAGTTGTCCGTGTGAGCATTGGGTCAGGTGGAGCAATGAGGAGATGCTGATGGGTTTACCTGGCCCTTGCCAACACTGCCCTGGCTCATCACAGCCCAAGGGAGCATATCAAGCTGCAGTAACCTCCTGAGGTAAAGCAACCATTAGGTTTTTGGGTGGTGTAGGTCTTTCAAGGTGTTCTGTGATTGCAGGGCTGGCACAGCATGATCTGCATTTCCCCAGAAGTGCTGCTGTCCCCTGTGTTCAGTGTGCCCTCCCAGTGCTCTCCTGCCTCTTTGGTTCTTGGATCACACACTCATCTTGACACTTAAAAGTACTTTTGCATTATCAGCAGGTGGGAACTCCCAGGAGAGCAGTGGTGTTTAGTGGGACAGCTGGAAAACCACAAAGCAGATTAAGCAATTTAGTTTTATATTTACGTTTGCTGAGTTCAGGTGAGCCCTTCCGTGACAGGACGGTGTGGTTCTTCACACTGCTCTGCTGCTCTGGGGCTGGATTTGCCTTCTCCTGGAATCAGTGAGGCTTTTGCAGTGCCTCTCATGAAACCTCTCATCTTCAGCAAATGTGAGTCTTCAGCCCGTGCAGTCAGAGGTGAGCTGGAGACGTTGGATTGTTGGTGATGATCTTCATTTGCTGACTAGTTTCCAAAGCATCAGTGACTTTTGAATTTTAAGAACGACTTCATGAAATAGGAGTTCTAATTGGGTTCAGTTCAGGCTCATGCCTTGTGTAGAATTTGCTTTTAAGTTGAGCAGCAAGAGTCTCAACAAATGACCTTTAAAATCTTATTTTGATTTTATACAGGTGTAGTAGTGTGCTCATTAATAATGATCCTGCAATAAGTCTCACATTACGTCCTATTTAATTAACAAAAAGGCTGCAAGATGTATTGGATATTTTCAAAATGAAAATGGGAGTTTTTAATAGATTCCTTGATTAAGAAATACTGTTCTGCATACATGATGGTGCCCTGAAAAAACATCTCTTAACAGCTATAGCTAAAGTACTGTTCTGAGACAAGCAAAACTTGCTTCCTCCCTCACCCCTTTCAGGCTAAAAGCCACTTGCTTGTGATGGTTTTACCTAAAGGAAGGTGTTTAATCCCTTTTTACAGGAAGGGAAGGCTTTTAAGGAAAGGTTGCATGTGTTATATATTTAATGTCCAATCTTTTGTTTAAAAGGCATCATACGTGAGGCAAAAGAAGGACACTTATTTTGCTGATGGACAAAGGAAAAAGGACTGGCATAACAACGAAGCTATAAGAAGGGACTCTGAGCGTGTAGGTAAGATTGCTGTAAAAATGCTTTAATATTGATTGTAATTTAATTTGATTTGATTTGGTAGGCTGAGTGTAGAACAGCAGTCAAGATGTTTTTGACATGAAGCAGCAGTTAAAGCCAGTTAATCTTTAACTGTGTTAATCCAAATTAAATTCCTTTTCCCCCAACTCCACAATAACCATTTGGAGGTGAAGATGTATCAGTAACATCTTGATGTTTTATGACAGGTGCAGTTGTGATTTTTTAAAAACTTACCAAAAAAAATACGCCTGTACCTCTCCCAGAAATGGGAGATTCAGAAAGGAAGAAGACGGATAAGAAAAATGTTCTGGACTATAACCTTCACGCAAGTTTAATTCCATAATTCTGATGTTTGTCCTGCATCACAAATAAGGGCCCATTTTCAACATCAACAGCTTTACACTGGTGTGTCTGCAAGGGCTCTGCCCTCAGTGCAAGAGCTCAGGCTGTAAATACACATATCCATCTGTGCTGAAAATTCTACCAGCGCTGACATATTCAAACCATGTGGATTCTTCCTGCTGTGCAACAAAAGGTGTTCTATGGATCCTCCACGGCATTGCCATAGCCCTTTTGTCTGTTTCTGGTGTTAGAAGGAACACTTGACTTCTACAATTTGCACAGCTGAGTGGTTTGTAGCAAAACTACTTATCAGATAAAATTGATAGATTGACATGGTTGACCTGGTGCTAAATACAACACAGAGCACAAAACTAAGGAAGGAATTTTCAAAGTACTATGATCTGCTCTCTTTTTTTTAGCTGTATGGATTAGTTGCTGGCCAGTTAAGCACTAATTAGTAGTAATGATATGTATTTACTTTCTGTCTATCCACAGGAAATGGAGAACAGGGAAAACCTTACCCAATGACTGATGCAGAGCGAGTGGACCAGGCATACAGGGAAAATGGCTTTAATATCTTTGTGAGTGATAAAATTTCTCTGAATCGTTCCCTTCCAGACATCAGACACCCAAAGTGAGTATACAGTTTGCATTTCTATGAGTGAAAGTTTTCAAGCCCCAAATTAACACGTCTGCAGGAATGTGTTCTTTTTTACTACACTCTTATACCTTTGTTCATCGACTGCAATCCTTTCACAGCTGGGTCCTGCTGTCTCCTTAATGAAGAGCATTGTATAGTAATTGCAGTGGGGAAGAGAGGAAACCAAATCTGAGTAAAAAAAAAATCCCCTTTTGATTCCAAAAGACTTTAAATTAGCACACATTTGCAGCCCTGCACAGAAGAGATCTTGAACTTAACACAGGGGTGACTACTTCCTTCACTTCTTGAAGTACCACAGTTCAGTTCCTGAGCCCCCTGACGGGGCCAATAATTTTAGTAACTAATAAGGTGGAACTTCTTCTTTCTGCTGTGAAACTGATGTAAATGTCTGACTCAGCTGACAAGTGCCCTAAGTGCAGTCAGGTGATGGCTTTGTCACTAAACTCTGTCCAGTTGGCCATTAGCTGGAAATGATCATGAAATGCCCAGAAGCAGAACAAGATGTGAGTAGCTCTACTCAACTATATATGAAGAGTTTTGTCAGATTTGTGGATTATTTTCTTGGACATCTTCCTCATAAAAACAGCCTCATCAGGGTTTACAAGTGAAAACTAGTTCTAATTGAATGCTGAGTTTGTCTGGTTTTGGACATTATCCTTTAGGATGGTGTTAAAACTGGATTTTGTGAAAACCAGAAGGAGTTTTTTCATTAGCAAAAGTACTTCAATTAGGACTTAGCTATTGTTTAGACAAAACTGGGAGTTTTTTAAATACTGTGTGCAGTTCTTAATCTGTGAAAGCATTGTTAGACATTTGAATCTAAGCACATTTTGTGTAAAGCTGGTTTTATCACAATTTAGTAAATCTGAATTCAACATCTACTTTATTCATGAGACGTGATTTCCAGAAGTTGGGTTTTATAATTTGTTAACTGCACAATTGAGATATTACCTCTTCAGCAGTCACAACAAACTAATCAAATAAACTGACTTAACACCCTTTCTCAATATATACACATAAAACAAAGTAGTGTGAGTATAGCTCCATAAATATTTTAGGCATGCAACTGAAATGTTTAGACATGGAGATAAATCAGGTAACTGAAGATCTTTGTGGATCAGCCTGTACTCGAGTTCTGGGAAATACAGTTTGACTTTACTAATCTAACTCCTACCTGGCCTCCGTTTACAGGGTCTGCCTTGGGCTCTGAGAACTTCAATGTCAGACAATGCCAGTATTTTGCTATCTGAAGGTTTATATATATATTACCTCACACTCTCCATTGTTTCCTAAAATTGCCAACTCAGTGTTTCTAATTCTGCTATTTAAACTTTTTTTAAAGTATGAAGCTTCTAACTCCAGCCCCAGTTAAAATTACCAAGTGAAGTGCGTGCTTAAGCTGTGATTAATGATGCTGCTGCAGGAGTTTGCTTGTTGCTTGACATATCCGTGTAGCAGGTTATAATCGTGGAGGCCTCGAGGAGAGGATAAACAGCATGTGCCTAATGGATGCTGGGATTAGCTGGACAGGGAGCAGGGTTGTGTACAGTGGAGATATGCAGGAATGGAATTCCTGACTGCAGAGTTCTGCTGTGCATTCACCGTGCCCATTAAGAAAAGATATGCTTGAAATGGTGTGGTTTGTGTTGCTTCAAAGGCTGATGAGGGCAATTTATAACAGAGTTAGGCTGAGACCCAGTCGTAAAGTCACAAGTGCATAAAGGGTATTCCAGAAGGAAGGGAGTTGTCTTTTTAGAGCCTTTTACATGCAGTGAGGTAATAGAGACTTTGGACATGTGCCTGCAAACAGCAGGGTGTGTAAGGAG
The DNA here is from genome assembly GCA_013396735.1 of Grallaria varia. NCBI lineage: Eukaryota > Metazoa > Chordata > Aves > Passeriformes > Formicariidae > Grallaria > Grallaria varia. The sequence goes on along the minus strand of VWZG01000077.1, from coordinate 172,191 downwards.
AAGGTGGACTGGGGAAAAATGCACCATCTGTCTTGTCCTAGGCTTTGGGGCCGCAGCTGGGATTCTCCCCAACAGCTGGCCTGGGTGGGAAAGGACAAAGAGGCAGCTGATGTGTGAGATGGTTTGTGTGGACTTTTCTATACCAAACAGTGTATCCCCTCTGCTTTCTGTTAATTGTGGGAATCGAGGAGCTGGGGGTTGGCATGTACTGGATCTGCCTGGTGCACACATACAATTGTTTATTTCAGGAGTCATGTCTTACCCTGATAACATTTTCTTTAAGTGCCTTCTGGGTTTTTTAATACTAAATACTAATTTTGCAGGTCTTGTAAAGCAATTGTAGATGTGGTAGCTGCAGGGAAGCAATTTCTCTCCATGCTTAATGGTTAAACCTAATAGCTGAAGTTTTCCACTTGTTAAAGTTAGTCAGAAAATGAGAATTCCAGTATAAGAAGAGTTAGAAAAGATTCAAGGGCTCTTGGTTCATATTTGAACAGAATTACAGCTGGTGGCTATGAGAAGAATGATGGCAATGCCAAGGGCTGGATGAAAGCAGCCCATGCAGCTTTAGTTTGCATCTTGCATCTGTGCATTGCAGCCACAGCCTGCAAGTTCTTGGCAGCACCCCAAGACAATTCATTACACCCAGAATAAGCCACTGTCCTCTCTCACAGGCACCAGGGTAACTTCCTGTAGCCACAGGTGTATTGAGCTTGTGTAGCATAGGTGCATCCTTCTCCCTTCCCTGGGAAAGGTACCAGAAAAAAACTGCCCCTGCCAGAGCATTCCTGTCTGCCCTTCCGGGGAACAGGCAGGGAATTACAGTGTGTGAGCCGTGGGTTGTGCAGGCAGGGACAGCCTCACTGGGGTCTGCAGGTTGGCTCTGGTGGCTGTTCAGGAGGTGCAGTGTTGTGGCAGGGCAGGGAGCAGAGCGTGACCTCCCTCCCCTGCTGCTGGGCAGAGGGCAGCTGGTTCTGCTGGCACTGTCATTGCCACAGACACCTCCATGCACATAACCACCTCTGAATTGCACTGGACACATGGGGTTCCAGGAATGGAATAGATTTATAACCCCTAATGAACAGCTAAGGGTATTTTTTTAACTACAGTTGCTTGCTGTGTGGCCTTTGTTACCTGTTTAACGAGGTTCAAACTCCACTTAGGACCACATGTACAGGAAAGTAAATACTGTCCTTCATGCTGCAGTTGTAATTTTGTTTATGAAACTACCTTTAAAACAACCCTACAAGGCCAAGAGAATGTTACCCCTATTTTAAAATTAAGAAATTTAATGCCCCCAATTCAAGGGGTCCATATCTTTGCAAACCTCTCTCTCTGGCTTTATCCATGTCCTCTGGTGATTCGTGTTCAAAGCCCAGCCACATTCACTTCTGCATACAGAACTGATCCCAGTGTCAAACTAGATCTGCTGAAAAATGAGGAAGACAAGATTGGTTAATTAGGAAAATTGAATTGGGTAATTGACCAGCATGACAAAGGAGGCCTTTGGTAGAGTTGGAGATTGATCTGTTGCTGAGAGAGGTGGGTTTCTTTACTGAGCAGTTCTTACTATGCCATTATCCTCTCTCTTCTGTGTACTGTTCATGATGTCTTGAACTTCTAGGACTGTTTAAGGAAGGTGTTGTCACACAAAATCCTTGCTTCCAGCACATTTTGTTTAAAAACTTTGGGTGACAGTTATACTTGTGATTAGAGTGACCTGCTTCTCTGAAAACTGGCAGTAAGTGAGCTAAAGGAATGCATTGATAATGCCTGGAATAGAGACTTCTGAAACAACTTTATAGAAGTTCCTCTTCCTAGTCATCTTTGAAGTATAAGGACAAGGTAAACAAGTATTTTAGAGACTTTTATATCTTAAGTTATAACTGCAGCTCCCTTTAAAAGCAGCTTCAGGACCTAATAGATCCCCTTGACTTTGTGTGTGTCTAAGTGTCATTGACCACTAACAGTCTCCCCTTCACATGGGATTTCTGGGTCTTATTTTGGCCAGGTAGACTGGATCAGGTCAACACTGGCTTGATAAGTCCTGAAAGTTGCTGGGGTTTTTTTTCAGGTACGTTGCATCAATTTGAGGAGTGAAGAATGAACTAAGTTAATTGATTGCAATTAATATGGAAGTGCCAGTGTTTTTTGGCAGCCCCTTTTGACTTGCTCTATCTGTGTCCAGCTGCAAGAATAAGCTGTACCTGGAGAAGCTTCCAAACACCAGTGTGATAATTCCGTTCCACAACGAAGGATGGTCCTCCCTGCTCCGGACGGTGCACAGCGTCCTGAACCGCTCCCCTCCTGAGCTCATAGCAGAGATCGTGCTGGTGGATGACTTCAGTGACAGAGGTAGGGTGGTTTCTGTGTGACATCACCGTGTGTCCCTGCCTGAGGGGTCAGTGAACACGCAAATATGTGTAGAATGACTTGGGTTTTTTTGCTTGGGTGAATCTTGCTCTAGTACATTTGAAAGCAAAAAACCATCATGTTCCATATTCAGGGTGTGCTGGTTTAGCTGTTGCTGGCATGGGCTGTCCTGTGATGTGAAGGGTGATGTGGAAAAAACAGGGAAGCTGGTTGTAATATTCTGCTGAAGGCCTGTGTGGCCCTTAACATTAATCCCAGGGTTAAATGTGTGATGCTTGGAGTAACAAAAGAAAAGAAGAGGGAGGAATAGCTCACTTTTTTTTTTTTTCCTTTTTTGTGGGTTTTTTTTTCTGGACATGCAAAAATAGAAAAGAATTAGTTAGCTTACTTTTCTCGTGAATTTTGTGCTCCTGAACAGTAAATCTGCAGCATCCAAAACATTGACTGCTCTTGCTTGCTTAGAACTTTCCTCCTTTATTAACACTGTGTTGCTAGGAGTAGTCACTTTGGATTGGGTTGAGGTACTCAAGGTAAAGGGCCGGAGTCACTGGCACAACACTTCACCCAAGGGGAGCAGCCACTTGTCATTGCAGCAGAAATGTGTACCTGTAGTTACTGAATCTACTTGTTCTGGAGCAGAAAGGCAAGAGATCTTTCTCTCTGAACCATTTAAATGCTACCTGATGCAAATCAAGCAGCACTTTGTCATCTGCTTTGCACCCTTGCTGTGGTGGAAGAGGCAAGTGAAGAAGGAATGAATGCCTCTGTCATGTAGGCATGGGAAGTCCTCTGAAGTAGCTGGTAGTGTCCTGTGTTGAAGAGGGTACAGTGGCTTTAGGGGGTTATGGTCAGACCTAGCAACTCTTATTTTCTCCTTTTACTAAGACTGTTTAGCTTTATGAGCTGCAGAGTTCAAGTCACTGATATTACTCAACTGAGGTAAAAGAGCTCTCTATACTGATAGTAAAGGATACATCTCCAAAAATCTGACGTGTAGGAAGCTGCTAAATGAGCTTGGAAACAAGCTTGTGAGTATTCAGTGTTCTGACCTTTACTGACTTCCAAATAGGCGCTACCCAAAGCTGTAGCATTTGTTCCAAAGTACTTCTCTCATTAGTTTGCAAGCAAGGCATGCTGCTGTGAACAAATCAATGTTATATGAAATAAGTATTTCTTGAGAGGATTTTCAGGCTAAGCTGAGAAGAAAAACCCACCCTCCTAACTAGGTCTCTTTATTGCTCCTCTGTCTAGAAGGAAATTAGACAAGCTCATGCTGTAACCACAGCTAAATTGTACAAATGAGTTCCTTTTCAGAGAAGTGGAAGCAATGAGATCTGGTTTCCTGTGGATCTGTTTTCCTTGTTCTCTAGATGTGCCTGTCTCCCCAGCCCTCCTGGCTCCCATCCCTGCTCCTGGTCAGTCTGTACCTGGGCTGTTTGTCCACCCTGCTCTTGCTGTGTCCCACCTGCCTCTGATAAGGCACAAGCCCTTCTCTGTCAGCCGTCCATCTCTCACGGCTGATGGAAGTATCAGAGTTCAATTTGTATGCAGCATCTATTTACAGATGGATGTAAAAGACTGCTGGTGCTGGACAGTGAGCTAAATTGTCAAGAGAGGAGAACGACACTCAGGCAGAGTGCTAATAAAAACCTGGTGTTCATTTTATGTTTTGTGGTGGGTTTTTTTGTTTGGTGGTTGGTTTTTTTAACAGTATTTTCCTGTTAGCATGGTTGATTTGTGCACATTGGGACAATTACTGGTTAGGATGGAACATTTTCCCTTCAGTGCTGTCAGTTCTGTATCTGCACTTCCTTAACCACACTGGTGTTGGCTTCCCTCACTGGGTTTAAGTAGATGCTTAGTCTTCAGGAGGCTGTTAAGTCCTAAACACATGGTCATGACTTTAAAGGCTGATGGTTACAAGTTTCTGGCTGTGATTTATTCATTGTACGTATTTAAAAAAAAACCCCAACAATCAAAAACAACAAATGCTTCACCCCAGTAACTGAGAATTGGTATTTTAATGCATCAAACTGAAATGCATGAAGAAGCAGAAATTCCAGGAAAACTTTTACTTCACATGTTACAGATTTGAAAAGGACACAGCCTTGGATTTGGACTGTTAAGTCACTGCTGTGGTTATCTGTTGCTCATGATTAAATTGGGCAGATAATAAAAACCCTGTGTCCAAGCTGATGGTCATCGTAGCTGTGCCACAGAACTGGTGAGCAGTAAAAAGAACAAGGAGAGATTTCTTGATTTTTCCATTCGAATCATAATTATTGGTGCTCTGCATTTTCTGCAAGGTGGAATGCTGTCCTTCTGTTTCAAATGCTAGTCCTACAAATTTCTAACAGCATCTTTTACAATTATAGAATCACTGTTGGATGTAGTTGGTAGTAGAGGCCACATTTGAGAGCAGAGGGGCATAGTATGAACAGTAAATGTCATCTCCTTCCCTGAAGAGATCAGTAAATAGTCACCATAAACTCCAGGGAGAAGCCAAACATGGAAAGGATAATCACTCAATAAAAATCTATTATTAATTTTTTTCCAAGAGGTTACCCTGACAAGATAAAACATTGTGTATCTTTGCTGTACCTATGATGGCCTTTCACTCGAGGGTTGTCTAAACAGACCTCTAGCGCTTTAATAACTCTTTAAAGAATAACCATCAACAACCTGGCCTTCCCTGGCAAGGAGGCTTTATCTTTCCTGGTAAGTCTTTCTTGTGCTGACCTGTGTTGGGGTTAAACACGCTGGGTTTTGCCCAGCTACCCTTGAGGTGCTGTCAACGCTCTCGTGTTGTGCTGTTGCACTGATTTCCATGGGTGGTGGTGTTGGTGCTGATCCATCAGCATCTTTCATCCCTGTGTCTCATACATGGATCATCTTTGCTTCACATCAAGAAAAGACAACTTTGGTAATAATAGAAATGGCAAATGTGGAAACCTGGCTGCTGCACACATCACTGTTTTTCCTAACAGATGTTACTTTCATATGTTTTTTCAACTGGTTTTAAGCTTGAGAAAAAGGAATTTTTGGTCTGTCTATGAAGAAGGCTGAGAAGTTGCCTAACAAAGTGACAGGAGAGTGAAGACAGATTTCTGGGTTACTTGGTGGCTGCTGTGGTCTGCAGCAAACCTGGGGGGCAGCTGCGTGGCTTTGCATTATTGCAGCTCTTGGACAGATGAATCATCATCTGGACGTGTCAGCAGCCATTTATTTCTTAATTTGTTTGAGAGAGACAACTCTGTGACCTTTAGCAATGAACATTTCTCATCCAAAAAACGCTGTCCTGATGACAGCAAATCTTAGCAGCAAGCAGCAAAAGCTTTATGGATCGTGCTTTTGAAACGTTGCCTTTGCTTTGTATCTGAAAAGTCAAAATGTGCTGGAAAAACTTGCTGTCTAGGATTTTTTTTTTTTTTTTTTTTTTTGACGTGCCAGCAGTACAATGCAAATGATCCAAATTTAAAAAAAAAATACTGGAGTTTTACTTCACTCAGATTTTGTGGTGGGTTCCATGTCAGCCAGAGTGCTGTGGAAGGCTGTCGGTGGGGTCAGTGTGGTGGGGGGATCCTTTGGCCTTGAGGTGCAGATCGTGTTGTCACCTCCAGCAGCTCTTTCTTGGCACTTGAGTCTTCCTCTGTGGGGATCCCCTTGGTAGGCTGGGTTGGCTTCAAATCCAGCATGTGCTGTTGGGCACAACAGAGTAAATATTGCAGGGCTGTTTCTTACTTTGTTAGTAGTCCCTGCTCTCAGTATAGCATTGCATTAGGACTGCTGTAATGCTTTTTTCCCCACAGTCTTAGTTGAAATGTCTGTGATAGAAGAACTTTCTTCCCATTTCAAAACAATTGTAGGGGTTTAATGGGCAGAAGAATATAAGTTATACTGAAGACAGAGGCACCAATTCAGCAGATTGTTGTTGAAGAATAAGAATTAACCTGCCCAGCATTGGCTGCTTCTTCTGCATGGTACAGAGAACTGCTAGAGTCCCACAGATTGAGCTCCATGGATTTGATTAACCTCAGCTATTGCAGGGTGGTCCAAAATAACACCTGCACCTTCTGGATGAGGAAATATCTGAATACAATACATAAGAATTATGACTTTAGAATTCCTGATCATAAAAACCCTTAGCTGTGTGGATTTGTGCCTTCACTTTTAATTTCTATAGCTATTCTTTTAGGTCTGATCTCAGTTAAATTAAGCCTTTTCATATGCTGGCTTTCAGGGTATTAATTGTATCCCTATGAGCCTGTTGTTGCCAGAATGGCCCTAAGTAAACTTAAATGTTTTTTCCATGTATGTCCGTTTTCTCCTGGGGACTGTCATGTGAAATTTGTTTGCTTTTTGATTATCTAATTACCATGCTGCTGAGTGGGAAGTGGGTTCTATTATATCATAGAAGTGGGAGAAGAGAAATGAAATTGCAGGCCAGTTTGTAACACTGCAGGGTTTTTCTGTCAGCTCTGATGGCATTTTGTTATTGATCGCAGGCAACGAGTAACAGGCGGGCAGTTCTTGGTTCTTCAGGGTCTGCTGCAGTCCCTAGACCTGCAGTCTGAATTGGCTGTGGTGAGAAATTGAGCTGTTCAGCTCTAGTGTCTGTCTTGTACAAAATGAATTGTTGGTCTCCACCTCAGTCTTGTAGCTTGTGGACTCCTCCGCTGTATAAGCTGTCTCTGTGTCTGCGTGAACAAATGTAAAGCTGTCCTCTGTGTCTCACTAATGAATGAACAGCCTTAAGCTGAAGGAGCAGAGGATGGCACGTTTTCTCTCTGCTTTTCACCTGGTACGTGTTTGGTAGCTCTGTAGAGCAGAGGAACATCAAGTACTGCTGGTTTAAGGCAGAAGGCAAACTCTGTTTTGGAGGAGAGGCCTCTTTCAGGTGCAGGTTGGACTGGAACACGTACAGAATCACAAATAGCTGAGGTTGGAAAGGACATCTGGAGATCATCTAACCCAACCCCTCTGCTCAGCTACAGCGGGTTTATCCAGGTCCTATTTATTCACTCAAGTTAAATCTCTAAGGATGGAGAGTCCATCATGTCTCTGGGGAAACTGTTCTGCTGTTCACTCTTTCAATGACTTCGTTTAAGTTAAAAACTATAATTAAAAAAATTCTTATGTTTGAACAGTATTTCCTTTGCTGCAGTTTGTGCCCAAGGACTCCCAGGTCTTTTTCTGTAAATCTCCTATAATTATCTAGGGAAAACCTGCAAAATAATACATCCATAACTTAAGCTAATTGTTTACATTTGTGTGCTTATCTGGAACAAACTGATATCTTGGATTTTTCAGCCTTTCCTTTAATATCAAACATTGTAGGGTTTTTTGCCTTTTCACCTTTTGCAGCAATTGAAATTTTAAGATTATTGAAGACATTTTAATCTAGAAGGCTGTGACTTAATTGTTGCATGTCATTTAAACGAAACAGCTTGCCATGTACTGGGGCCTAACTGTGTGCAGGGAGGAAAAAGTACACACCCCACATGTGGGCTCAGAGGTACTTTGGGTTTGTCTTATTTTATGGTTTACCTTGACAGAGATCAGTGATTGTGGCTAAGTGTTTAAATTTCATATAAAAATTTCATATAAAAGTCACGTTTCAGCATCCCGTTATTTGCATATTGAGTGACAGCCTGTTCTTACTCATTTTTGAGATTGCTTTGGTATAAATGACAGTGTTTTAGAACAAATGTTGTCCCTTGTTGAAGAAGAGAACTGCAGCATCAGTCATCTCCAAAGCATGAGTTACATGCAAAGCACTATGTTGGTACAATAATAAAGCTGAATGTGGCAGCCCTGATTTTACTGCAGTCTCCAAACATCAGGATTGTTCTGGAAGTGTTAACCCAGTAGGGCTCTGCCTTATGACATTGTGTGTCTGTACAGTGGCAATATATGAAAACTGAATGTCCTTCTTAGAGTAAACAGTCAAAATCTGCACCTGTGACTGGGGGGCAACAACAGCTTCAGCCCAAATATTTGAATGTGTTTAACCCAATGTGACAATGACATTTGCAAAGTGAACCTTCTGGCTTTTACATTAAATGCTGTCTGGTTTAGGGAATGGTTATCCAGGAGGCTGTATAAATGAATATTTGGCTGCAGTTGATTTCAAGGAGATAATTTTGTTCTGGGTAATGTGGATGGGATCTCATTTTCCCTTGGGTGGTCATTAGGGAGGTTATGGATTCCAGCTCCATCTTTCTTCCACAACTATAGTGTTACCTTGAGCCTTATCCTAATTTGTGAAAACTTTATTTAGGACTCTATTCTATTTATTTGCTCAGCCATTTTAAAATTTTGCTTGTTCTTTCCCTGCTTTTACTCCCTTTTTCCTTAGTTGTGTGCATTCAGCAGGACTTTGTGCAGTCAGGATTAGAGCAGCTCTTTGGGAGGCTGCGGAGCATCGTGAGCCCAGAGTCTGGCATGTGGCCACTGCTCATCTTTGAAGGGCAGCAAGAGGCTTTTAAGCCATTTAATGAAGGAGTCCAAGGAGTGTCATCTCAGCCCTGGGTTTTGACCAACACATTCCCCTTTGTTTGCCCTCTCCCTTTGCTCTGCACCTTGTGCTGTCCCACTGCCCTGTAACTGCCTTGGACATCCAGTGGCACTAGAGCCTTGGAGAGCAGCTGTTCCTGAGTGTCAGAGGCAGGCACAGCCAAATCCCCCTTTTTCCCTTCACAGATAAATCCCCGTGACATTTTAAACCGCTCTTTATTATTGCAGTGCAAGTAATTCTGGAGGCATGGGATAATCTGAATGGAAAACCAAATGTGAGTAAGGTGACTTGGCTGAACCACGAGCAGCATGATTTGGTCTGGAGGGCAGAAGTCACTAAGTAGTGTAGTGAGGGAGAAGGCAAGGGGTGATTAATGTGTCATTTGGTGCAGCCCCAGGTAGGCAGCAAATACAGCTCTGTTCCATTAACCACATCTGCCAGGTCTTAATTGAAAGATAGCATGTTCTTAGTATCTGAAATGGAAAAAAAGTGTAATACTTGAATTCTTTTTGATCTTTAAATGGAACAGTAAGGGATTTATGCATCTAAAGAGATTATCTTTTCATCTTTAGGCACATGCACTGTAAAAGTAATTTTTTTTTCTCTTAGATGCGATAAGTGCATCTGGTTAGTATATCTCAGAATATGGAGTGACTGTGCTTAGGACAAAGTGGTGAGTGCCTTTCTTGCTGAATTATCAAAATGATTCTTTCAAAGCTTTTTACCTTAAGATACATAGAAAAGAAGAAAAAGCCAAGGTTTTTGGGGACAACTAGGCTTTTCCACAACCTTTTCTTAAGCGTTACTTTCAACTTCTCTCAGAGGAGTTGTGGTGACTATTGCCACAAACAATAAAAAAGATTATTTTTGTAATTTAAGCCACAGGATAAAGAGGCTTTTTCCTTGCTAGGGTGTAGGAGTGAATTTGTGTACTCACCAATACTCTGTTAGTGAGCACCAAATGGAGCAATAAAATAAAACCTGGTCCAGATGTCTGATTTTTGGTTTATGGAAGGAGGGGATTTTTTATTCTCCATTCCTGGCAGTGTCTTGTTGGGTGTGGGATACTTTAGATGACAGTGACAGAGCTTGCTTTGGGCAAGAGTGAAGTGTGGATGAGATTCGATTTTTTCTTTTTCTGATTATTCATTTTTAATGTGTCTTTAATATCTGTGCTCTCATATGCCCTTCATAAAGGCAGTGGCTGGATAGCACTAAAAGTTTATTCTCTAGTCTTTTAAGAAACCTGAGGGCCCATTGTACTTGTTTACTGCAGCTTTGTTTGTGACAACCTAAATTAACTAACCAGCTTACTTTTCATCATCTTGTATTTATTTACAAGAGATCGGCTGCTACAGCTGAAGGATCCTTCTAGAAAGGAGATGAGGTGGCTTTAAAAGGTCCGGCTTACTGTGACCTCTTTCTCAGCTAATTATTGTGTAGTGAAGGATGTCTGGCAGTCTAAAATTTAAAAAAATAAATAATTGAGGAGCAGGGTTTCCATTACAGCTTGTTAAGTAAATCTGAGTGCATTGCTTGCTACTAAGAAACCTTATGCACGGAGCTTCTGTTAGAGGAAGTTTGCAGGAAAATAGCTTTAATTTTATTCTCCTCACCTTGAAGTACATGTCCTCATCTGCTAGGAGTCAAAAAAATCTCGGTATCTGCCAGCTGCAGTGCAAATCAGCATTTTAATGTTTTACAGCTGCTTCTCTGTAGAAGTTAATTAGAAATGTGATTCAAACACCCTCTGCCAGTGCTCATATATGGTATCTATTACTGGTAATCATAGTTTCTGCTATTTAAACCTGCATTTGGGGTGGTATTAACAAAACAGCTGTTCCACCACGGGGACACTGATAAAGGTGGAAACTTCTTCCCTTTGAGAAAATTGGAAGGTAATGCTGCTGCAATTGAAAAAAGAGAAGTGGATAATCTGAACCATGTCCCTTATCTAGTTTTTGCTGCAGTGATAGTTCCTCAGTGAAGAATTGCCACGCCGTTCCCTCGCTGCAGCACTGATTCCTGAGTGCTGTGAGGACCATTGCTGCCTGTCACCCACAAGCCAGGGATGCTCTGATGGCACAGGGTGTTTCCCTGTGCCGGACAGTGGGAGCCAAGGCTCAGGATTTCAAAGCAGGTCCCTTCAGCTATCGGTCCTGCCCTCCCCTCTGTCATCCGGCTAAAATGAATATGTCACTTGAGGACTATATTGCCCATGAGATGGTTTAGTTTTGGTATCAGTACAGCTGTGAACGGGCCTGGATTTGTGCTTCAGGATTTAATAGATTTATTGACCTTTCTGGCGGATGTCACTGGCTTATTGTGATAGCTGCATTTCTCCTGAGTAAAGTAAACAAGAGTGTTGGGAACTGATAGTGAAGAGGTCTAGAAGAGTAGTGTGGGTTTATAAAATATACTTCTGACATGCCAGAGTTTGTTACTACAAGTCAGATCTGTGTGTTTTTGCTGTAGCTGTATTGGTAATTTTTTCATTTGCCAAATACCAAATACTTTTTCTGGTCTCTGACATACAAACTAACAAGACAAACACGGCTTTACTTTGTCATTCATGGTTATTGATGTATAAACATCATTGTAGGAACGAAGTATTACCAGTTAGTGTTCCGATATTCTGTCTGGCTGCAACCTCAAAGTAAAGATTTTCTAGGTCTGTGCTAGTAATTTTAGGCTTCATACTTGTTCTTCCTCACTTAAGACACTTGAGATCAGAGCCTTTGGGATCCAAGGGATGCATTCCTATCAAATCAAAGCCACTTTCAAGTGGGTTACATCTTGGGCCTAACAGACTGATCTCTAACAAGACAAAAGTCTGGAGCAGAATTCTCTGCCAATTCATGTGCTCTTTCTGGAATATTTCTCTCTTTTTTCTTTATTTTTTAGTGGTTTGCACAGAGCAAATACTTTCAGGCCAAGAAATTCTTTGCCTTTATCAGCGTTATTCGTGTACAAAGCTGAATCCCTAAGGATTGGTTGTTTGGGGGTTGGGGGTTTGGGTATTTTTGTCTTATTTTCCCCAGCAAAACTCAGTGTCTTTTAAGGCTTTAATCTCACAGCTTTGATATGTTCCAAAATATTTCAGTGTGAAATGTCTTAACACTTCACCTGCCTGCATATCTTCAAATGATGGTGAGTTTTGTCTTGCTGTTGGTCTTGGACTTTAGGTCCATGTCATGATCCACCAGGCAGCACGTTGCTGTCAGCAGTGGCCGTGTCCTGACTGTCCCCATGCGCAGATGCAGCTCCTGGAACAAAACTCCTGAGATGCTTTTGTGCCCCTACTTGTCTCTCCAGTGCTCAGAAAGTAGTTTATGATGTAGGTTCAAGGCAATTAAAGACTTTTAGAGCACAGACATTCCCTTGGTTAAACAACTGGATAATCAAATCCACTGATGTGCCCTTAAGATGAGGGCACAAATTCCTTGGGGCGAAGGCAGTATTTGGGACAGTGCTGCCCTTCCTGCCAGTCACCATGGCTACATCAAACTTGAGCTGAATATTAAGTGTACTGCAAGGAATTCAGTCCTCTTTTAGCAGCTACAAGGGCTTTGTAGGCCAAAACCTGCAGCTCTCCAGTGTCTCTGTCAGCACAGCAGCTCAGAGGTTAAAGCAATCAAACAGGGAATGACTGAGAGGAACAAAATCACCTCTTTAGATGAAGTGTAGTCAACAGAAGAGGGAAAAACCTAAGTGGGTGCTTTAATCTTGATACATATTTAATGAAATGGGAAGGGAGAAGAGTAAACTAATGAGAATTACTGTTTCCCCTGGGAAAAGTTGGGTTATAGCACAGGAGGAAAAACTGATGCTGTGAGTTGGCCAGGGAGTCAGTGTGCAGGAATTAGGAAGTGATGCAAACACCACAGGTTGGTTGAACTGCTCTTGAGGAACAAAAGGTGCTTAAACCTTTACAACATGAAGGAAGGATGAGTAAGTGGATTTTTCTGCATTCCCTCAGAAAGAAGTGGTTGGAATAGACTTTCTTTACAAATTACACTTTTCTGTGAGATTAAGTGGTTATGCTGGAGCGATGATGATTATTCCCAGTGTATTTCTCCACTAAACTTTCCCTGGGGTATTGGGTGTATTTATATGCTAATGCCAGTAAATGTGAATTTTCTCATTCTAAAGTTGCGCTTTTATCTCTGTGTTCTTTTTCTCCTGAAGCCACACCTGAGCAGGTTTGGATATTGCTGTGGGGGTGGAGGAAGGGCTGAGAAAGTTCCCTTTGCAAACTGAAGAAGTAATTGATGGTACAGACAGGACAGCAGAAGTTTATCACAGCACAGGCTCACACCAGTGGTCTTTGTCCCAGAACTGCATCTGACTAACTACTTTGGCCCCACATTTCCACACCTGGAATGGAAGCTGGGTTTTAAAATATTTAGAAAGAGAACAAATTCAATAAGATTTTCGTTAAATTAACTCTTTTAATCTTTGTTAAAAATCTAAACCATGATGATAATTAGCTCATATATGATATATATTGCTGTATTACCAAGCATGGTGGTACACTTTCAGCTATTCTCCCATGCTCAGAAATCCTTTTTCCCTGAAGTTTTTGTTTGTAAAGATGTGCTGAGACCCCACACTGGTGCAGAATGGGTGGTAGAAATTTGGCTCTCTCCCCCTTTGGAGTCCACCAGGGAACTGTAATCAGTGAAGGAACAGGTATTGATACCCTTCCTTCCAGGATTTTTCTTCTTTGTAAGAAGGCTCAGCTTGGAAAGCTATGATCAGCCTAATCAGTTTTCTGTTATTGAGACTGGTGCTCACAGTACAATTTATTAAATCAATTTATTATCCTTCCAACCAACTTCAGTGATCAGAGCGTGAAAACATTGAAAGAAAATTAAAACTAGTGTAAGTGCTGCCTGTTTGGATAACAGCACATTTTGCTGTTTCAAAGGATTACTCATCTGCACCAAAACAGGGAGAGAAGTTAATTTCAATGATTTAGAATTTTCTATTTCAGGGAGGCCTGACTTGCACATTGTGATGGATTCAGGAAGAAGTATAACTCATTCTTAAATTGTTAAACAGCACGTTAGGGCCAAGTACTGAAGTAAAAAATAAATGGATTCATTTGTAATCTTAAACAATCATGTGTGCGTGTGGGAGGGTAGGGATGGGAGGCTGAGATAACCTGCAAAGAAATGCCAGATGAACAGTGGCACTCCAGGGTTTGGCTTTGGAAAGTAGCCAAAATAACCTGCAGGGAAGGGAAAGGGAAACCAGCTCTGTCTGCTTAAGAGGGAATTCGACAGACCCTCCAGTCCTCTCCTCCTGTGCCATGTGCCCTTCAGCAGGAGGGGAAAGTTCCTGGATTTTCAGGGTGCAGTGGCTCTCCCATCACCATGGTCTCCTCAGCCTTCTGAGTGTAAACTAAAGGAAAGGACCTCAGCAGGAGGCAGGATCCCGTAGGGCAGAGGGAGCTTTGGTGTCACCAGTGGCATCTGAGTAACGTGGGAAGGTGCTTGGGAATGTTTCTGAATTCTGCAGCGCTGTTCATTCTGGACTGGGTTGATGACACACATATGGCAAGGGCACTAGAGCTGCAGATGTGCTGTGCAGTGTAAAATTCAGAAACCAAAGCTGATAGTATCACATGAACCATGAAACGTTGCACTAGTAGGACAGGGGAAGCATTTCGTTCATAATTCTTTCTCAGGACATAAATCTCTGTAATAGTTTCGAGTCCTGGCTGGTACTTAAAATGAGTTAATTTTTTTTCAATGACAAATATTGGTACTCTCTTCCCTGCCAAATACTGCAGAGATTTTACAGGGACATATATAAAAAGTTAAGTCTTGGTGTGTGATTTGTGGGAGAGAAAAGGGCACAAAACAGGCCAGGATTTCTCTGTGAGCTGTGACTAAAGCTGCTGCAGCTGGTGTAAAACCAAGCGGTGTGAGCTGCAGGGGTGAGGTTCCTCTCTACTGCAGGGCAGCTCTTGAGGCTGTTGAACTTCAGGAGTGCAGGAAAGATGGTAGAAACTGGAGAACTGCTGGATCTCTTCCTCTGGTTTCTGTAGGGAAATACCTTTGGTCTGAGCCAAATCAGTTCAAAATAGGCTACAAACCCACTGGTGATTTCACAAAAGCCTCTGCGAAAACATGGTTGAGCTGATGGGGTGTGAAAGAGATGGGGAGGGTGGAGATGGGCTGCGTGGTTTGCTGTGAGAGTATGGATCAAGTTAACTTCTGCTTGGACTTTGAATCATAGAATCGTCAAGGTTGGAGGAGACCTTTAAGATCATCAGGTCCAACCATCAACCCAAAACCGTCACTGTAACCCCTAAACCACATTGCCCAGCACCAGATCCAGACACCTCTTAAACATCTCCAGGGACGGTGACTCCACCACTTCCAGGATGGTGACTCGAGCAGTTGATTCCCATGGACCTTGCAACTGCAGTGCTGCCTTTCCTGTAGACCCACATCTAAGTTATTTTCTCTCTCATCTCTTTAAGCTGCATGAAAAAAATTATCCTTGGACTCTTCTGTCCTCCTTCAGCTTCTGCTTATGTTTGGTTTTGAATTTCTTAGGTGCCTGTTCAGGTGGTAAGTGTGCAGTTGCTGGAGTGAAAAGTCAACTGGACATGAGAAATTCCCATCTTGGAAAGTCCTTGCTGTGCTGTAAGTGGTCACCAGACTAGTGGCATCTGAGAGCAGCTCTGCTTAGATGAGGCCAGTAGGAAGATTAAACAATAAAACCACCGTGGAAATTTGAGCTAGGGAAAAATAAAGCCTTGTGTTGGAAAGTATTAGGGCTGCTTCTGCAAAGCAGGATTGCTGTTGAAGTTTCTCTGCTCTTTTCACTGAGTTTTATTTACAGCTCAAACTAAAGAAAGCAGTAGCTCTTGACTGGTACTATTAATGTATATACTGTATATCAAGTTTATTGCAAAGCCTGTTAGCAAGCTACCAGCCTAGTTTTTAATCTGCAGATAATCTTACTCTCATTTATATGTTTGGGCTGTGTTACTGTGCCCAGCGTAGGCACAGCCATTGGAATCCATCCAGTTCACCTAACAACTTTCATTAAAGAAAATTGTTCTTGTAATAAAAATTACTCAGTGTGACAAGATTCCATAGTATATTTTTTTTAAGTCTCGTAAAATTTTGTAGGAGTTAATGCCACTTGTTTGGGTTTTCGCTATTTGCTTTTAAAAGCAAAATTTGGCTAAATTGTGACAGTGTTTGAAATACAATGAAATAACTGTTTTCTGTCTGGGCATATAGAAGCCTGGGTGGCAGGAATAGCACAGGGACAAGAAAATAAGAAAACTCTATCTTTGAAGAGTACGTTTTATAGAATCTAGTACATTGTGAGGTTGCTTGGAAGTCTGTGACTCTTTAGTTAGGGAAAGTAAATTCAATATACTCTGCCCACTTGCAGTTCATGATGCAGCAGTCTTAACCTTATAAAATGCAATGATCAGGCGTGGATTTTTCTTGGGAGCAGCTTATCTGAGCATCATCCTGCTGACTGAAGGACAGCACTCAGTGCCTGTGTCCCCTGCAGGGCAGCGTGAACATGTGGGTGCTGATGGAGTTCCTGCAGCTTTCCCTTGCTTCTCCCAGCCATCAGAGGCATAATCCTGATGTGAGAGGCTTCTTACTAGTGCAGTGTACAGCAGGCTACTCACTGCAAGTGTGAAAGGCTTTGATATTTTTTTACTATGAAAACATAGTGGAGAAGTGCTAAAGAACCAAACGCAGCATTTGGGAATGCAATGGGAGGTCAGCCCTTGCTGCCTATTTGCAGACTACTCACCTGAGAAAATTCAGGCTCCTATGCCTTCCTTTCCCCTGTTACACTAGAAGAATGGGGAAAACTGTTTTTAGCTGTTCATTAATAGACATAAAACAGTCAGGCTGGGGCAGAGCAGCCATCATCATTGCAACTCTGGCTAAGTCCAGTGACTCTTTACTCCCTTTCTGGGGTGTGTCTTCATGTGTGGGACCAGATCCCCAAACCTGCTCGTGTTTGGGAGCAGGCTGAGCATGCTCTGCTCGTATGCCTGGAGGAACTGGTTCAGGTGTCACCAGAGATGGAACTGCACAACAAACCAGAGTAGTTCAGAAAGGTATGTGATGTTAAAATGTAAAATGACTGGCACACAGATAAAAGACAAACCTCTGGGATCTTTCACGGTCTCATTTTCTCAGTTCTGTCAAAATAAAGAGTTGCAGAAGGTCTCTATATATTTTCCATTGGTCAGGAGCTTTGGATTTTTTGAGACTTTCCAGTCCTCTATAGGTCTGGGCTCTGGTCTTCCAAGCGCTACAGTATCTGTGGCTACTGTTGGGGAATCTGACCAAGAGCTTCTGTGCGATGGTTCCTTCCTTTATTTTAATGGGTACCAGCAGCGACTCATGTTAATCTTGTCCTGGGTACATTAACGAAGGTCTGCCTTCTGGCATAGGCTTAGCTGATTTGTGCTTGAAGTGAGGATTGATTGTTCTCTCTGATGAAACAGTCTATTGTGACAAACTAACAGTGGCAAGGGATGAGCTCTGATGTTAAACAGTGGTGCTAGCTTTTCTTTTCTGTGTTTTTTTTTCTGTTTTTTTTTCTTTCCTTCTTGTTTTAGGTCTTCCCACTGCCCCAGGAGGAGGGCAGCTGCACTAATAATGTCTGGTCTCTGTGGAAGGCCCTTATTTGGAAAAAAAACCGTAATTGAGTGGACAAAATTTCTGGTTGCTTGAGAGGATCTATTCAGAAGAGATTTGAAAAGAATAAGAGAAAAGCACTCTAGACAGCAAGAAGTCCTAAGGGCTCTGTTGAGCAGGGAAGCCTATGTAGATATTGTGGGACAACTAGACTTGCCAGGCAAAACACTCAAATGGATTTGTGAAAAGAAAATGCTGGGGAATGTTAAACAAAGCTTTGAACAGGGCAAAGAGCTTGCAAGGAATACCTCAAAGGCAAGGAAGTTGATTTGGGTGTTCTTTGAAGGAAGACGGGTCCTGGCAGCTTCAAAGAGGAGGTGCAGAAGGTGTGTTAGTCACAGGGATCCTGCCTGTTCTCACAATTGCTGGGTCAGCACCGAAGGGGAGAGCTGATAACTAGGTTAAGTTTATCTGCTCCTTTGCTCTTTTCAGAGCACTGTTCCAAGGCCCAGCCTCCCTGGTGCCCTCTTTAAGGGCACCTCATGCTGTTGGCCTTTCCAGCCCTGCCTTGGAAGCTGGGGAAGGCTGTGCTGTACAGAGTGGGGTGGGGGTGTTCCTGCAGTCAAGACAAACGACCCTGCGAGGTTGTTTGTATTTCAGCCTCTGCTCAAGTTTTGTTGAGTGAGATTTTATTTAAAATGAGCTGTTTGGCTTTAACACACTAAGTTTTGCCTAGCAAGGCTTCCTTCCTCCATCTGTTGCTGGGGGCAGTGGGTGGTGTGGGGCATTAAGGAACAGTCCCTGCCATGCTCTGAATGGGGTTTGCTGTCAAGTAAGTCAAAACTTCAGATGCCTGAAGATCAACCCGTTATTGATGAGGCCAGTGTCGGCTTAGCTATTTTTAGATTTTTCTTTGCTGCTTCACTCTTTGATGTAAAGACAGCTGTGTGCCCCTTCTTCATGCAGACCAAGCTTTTTATCTCCACTTTGGAACAGGCTGTCCATTGTTTTGATCACTCAGCGATCTTTCTCTGCAGCTCTTCTGTTTGAATTCTTATTAATCATGGTGACTGCCAGTGCCTGTGCTAATTCACATGTGGCTCCAGTCCATGTTTAGCACCATAAATATTTCCATATTTAAATGCAAATATCTCCTCTGATAAGCTCATAACATAGCCATCCCCACACACACTGTGGCTGTGCCTGCCTCGTGGCTTGGAAGGGTGTCTGACTGGGGGTTTTGCTGGGTTTTATTTATGCATGAGTGAATGTTGTGTGTTTTGAAGAAACCAAACACAACTTAAATGCAATGATGCCCTGAGCACAATTTACTTCTGAAAGTAAATTGTTCTGTGTCTCTTCTGGTTTTCCATAAGTGTCCAAGAATCCCAGCTGATCTCTGCCAGCTGTTTTTTTTATTCCTTTTTCTTTTCCTCTGCTGCTTTCTTTCTCCTTCACCTTCTCCTAGTACTTTTTTTTCCTCCCTCTTTTTTTTCCTATTTAATTGCTTGTAACATTTTGAAACGTCTTCAGAAGTCTTGGTTAAGCTGTTATTTTTAAACCTTGAATTTAAAAAGAAATTATTCTTAGTTCATTTCTCCTGTTAGTGCATTTTTTTAACTGTTCAGGTCATACTTCCAAAGACGTCTCCTTCTGGTGAAGATGGAGCTGCATTTTTAAAAAATTACTTGTTACAGTGTTCAAATGTCTCATTCTCGTACAGAACACCTGAAGAAACGCCTGGAAGATTATATGGCCCAGTTCCCAAATGTACGAATCCTCCGGACCAAGAAGAGAGAAGGGCTGATCAGAACTCGCATGCTGGGGGCCTCGATGGCCATAGGGGATGTCATCACCTTCTTGGATTCCCACTGTGAGGCCAACGTGAACTGGCTGCCACCTCTGTTAGGTGAGTGTGGGAGGGTGTTCAGTTTGGGTTTATTTCCCCCTGCTGCTCTCCCCTCATTCAGTAAGTGGTCAAAAGGAACATGAAATATCATAAAAGGGAGAACAAACCAATCAAAATACTCAAGTGAATTGTTGGCAACTTGTAGCTGTTGATACAAGAATTTTTCTGTTCTACAGTCCTGCGCTGTTCAATAACTGCCATATGCTGTGGTTAATTAAAGAGCAGAGATCATATTCTTCTCTTTCCTCACTAAATGAAATCTTAAATAATTTACAGCTTGGTAGAAGAGTAAACTATCACATGGTCATCCAGCAGCTTGCAGAGAGGAATGGCTTGATGACACAGAAAAGATCTTCGCATACAGTTTTTGAGTATGTTTTACCAGCTTCATCCTCTATATAACTATAACTTCATAGCTTGCAAGCCTATGGAAAATGCCTCTTGTGAATGAGAGCTGCTGGTATGTATTTGTAGAACATGGGCACTCTTTTCCAAGACAGTGCTTCATCTTTAAGGAGTCATCAGTTTGACAACGTCAGTTCTTTTCAAGGATGACTAATTGAAAGGACAGTGCCATCTGTTTCTGGTACCTGTCTGCCCCTGGCTGGTGCCAAACTCCTTTACAAGCCTATTGCAAGGACCTGTCAAAGCTCTCTCTTAGGTGTGACTTTGTCAAATAGGCTCTGGCAACAATAGTCAGGTGAAGGTTTAAGAAACACAAGCCAGATTTGTCTACAGGATTGTTGGATGGATATCCCCTTGCTTTCACTAGTTTATATCTGGCAATAGTGTAAAACATTTGCAGCTTTATGAGCCCTAGGGAGGGAGGACAGAATTAGCTCAAATGCCATTTAAATGAGAACATGCAGAGTATGCTTTGATTTTAAAGCGTAGAAAGGATTTGTGCTAGATGTGTTTTGGAAGCTGAAGCATCATTTGTCACCTCTGCTCTGAAAGTTAACATCCCACAAGAGACTATCTCAGTAATAAAGTATTTAAGAAATTACAGCTGTTTATGCAGGAATTAATCCTTTGTTGTATTATTTGGTTGGAAGAAAAGGTTGAGGCGAGGAGGTAACTCTTGCATTTCTTGAGCCTGCTGAGAGTATTTATGCCATTAGTCTGAAACACTTCCTGCCAGATTCTGGTGCAGCAATTAGGGCTGGGTGGTGCAGTGGGTTATTTCCCTGGGTTTGGGTCTGTGCAGAAAGGGTCACGTCCCGGTCGCTCGTGAAAATGAGGACTGCTCACTGAGCACAAGAGTGCCTGATTTTAGCCTGGCAGTGTAGATAGCTGGGGGAATGTCCCTCTGTCTTCCTATTCTGCTTCTGGGTGATGAGTGCCTGGTGTTTTCATCTCAATTATTGCAGAAGTAGCAGACAAATTGATATAAATTGGAGTATCTGCCCAAAAGAGAAGAAATGGGAAGAAAACTCTTGCCATTCTTGGACTACTTCATGTTTTGACACTCTTTTTTTTTGCAATTTCATGGTCAAAGGAGCCAACTGTTGCAGGCTTTCTAACATGTTTCTCCAATCTTCAGATCGCATTGCCCGAAACCGCAAGACTATCGTTTGCCCTATGATTGATGTTATTGATCATGACCACTTTGGATATGAGACTCAGGCTGGAGATGCCATGCGAGGTGCCTTTGACTGGGAGATGTATTACAAGAGGATCCCTATTCCTCCTGAGCTACAGAAACCTGATCCCAGTGATCCCTTTGAGTAAGTTACTGAAATGCAGCATGCTAAGAGCTCACTAATGAAATAACACCCTGTTACAGGCTTGGTTTACACCTCAGCATAGTGAAAGTCAGAAGCTGGTGTTAAGCTGCTTGCTTTCTGGCAGCAGTTTGCTTTGTTGGTTTAAAGGAAGTGCATTGTGTAGTAGCTGTGAACACTCTCCTTTTTACTGCTGTTTTTTCGCCACTTTAATTCCCACAGGAGTTAACATTTCATTGAAAACTGTGATGTGTAACATCTAATGTGGTCATTTATTACTGAGATCTTTCAAACATAACTTAGTATCCCTAATGCTCTGCCAAAACCAACAAACCAGGGGTGGCTTATATGTCATTCCCAGGTGTGGGAAGAAGAAAACTTAGCAGAATAATTACAACAATTTTGTTGATTGCAGTGCACTGCCGAAGTAAATCTGTGATCAAGTTGTATTCAGCTGTTGCTGTGCTTGCCACCATTGAGACGGTTCTGCTGTCCTTTATAAAGTGTTTAAAAGAAACCCCAACAAAACACTTTTTGAGGTCAAACTCAATGACTTGATTGTACGACTGAGGCAGAGCACCACGTGTGCAGCACACAGGTCCCTCTAGGAGAGGTTGTGTCCTGTCACTTAATGGTGAACTCCTGCCTGCTTGGAGGAGAGACACTGCCTGGTTCTGAAGGGACCCTAGTCTGGTCCTCCTCCTTTGCAAGTGGGAAATCAGTAGACAATGCCAAAACAACTGTTTGATGCTCTGATGGGGCTGTAAAGACACCAGGAACACTCTGTGGTAAAATGAATATTTGTCAAATCTTGTTTTGTTTTTAAAATGTTTAGCTAGAGATCTGTATCTTTAAATGTGTTTGTAATATGGAGTCTGGTTTTTCCTTAAGGTCTCCTGTAATGGCTGGAGGACTGTTTGCAGTCGATAGAAAGTGGTTCTGGGAGCTGGGAGGGTATGATGCAGGTCTGGAGATATGGGGAGGAGAGCAGTATGAAATATCCTTTAAGGTGAGCCACGTTCTCTGGAAATTACTTTTGTTTTGAAAAGTAAGAATTGTTCTGAGGTGCAGAATGTGAATGACCTATCTTGTCCTTGCTTTTGCGTGTGACTAAAGGTGAAAGAGCTGGGAGTGGTAAGATAGTGCACAGAAGAGACAGCGATGGTGTGACCAGTCACTTGTGAGGGTCAGTTTTGGAGCATGATTAGCTGGGGTGTCCCAGTTCTGTGCTAACAGCTTCCGATGCATGCACTCCTCCCAGAAAGGGTAAGTCAGCTTCTGTGGAGCTCTCTGACTCTTAGGCTGCTTAGTGTTCCCCCTGGCAAGATGATGAAATGATGATGAAGAAGGATTTGGGCTGCTCAGTGTTTGCCCATTGAGCACCTCAGTGCTCAGCTCGAGTTTCCAGAGCTGAGAGCAACTTTATCTGTAGTCAATCCATCTGACTCATGGCTGTGAGGAACTGAGGCTGTTAATTACCCAGGAAGAAATCCTCAACAACTGGAGTAATTGTTGCTGGCAAGGACTTTGGATCATTATCTGTCTGGCCTGGGGACAGTTCTGTTACTCACTGATTGACGGAGCTGCTCAGTTGAGGGCTTTAAAATTAAGAGTTAGACAGCTGACCAAAAATGCTTACTAATAGTACATGTCACTGTGACCCACCAACACAGCTGATACCTGTGTTGTCTTGGAATATGGCACTCAAAAATCCTGTCTAGGAAACCCACTGGAATGTCCCAGCCCCCTGAAAGCTAGTGGCTAGTCTGGAATCCTTTCCATAGCCTGGAGGGAACTGAGTAAAGATTTCTGTGTTAAACTCTGGGGTTTCTCTTTCAGCAGTTGAATATATACTTCTATAGGTGTCTGGATGCCACTTATCTAAGCTAGTTGGCCTCAGCATGGGGCTAGAAGATGGCAGCACTGCTACTGTAGTGCACCAGTTAGTTTCAGCAGCTAAAATTCTGCAGGTGCTCCCTGAAAAGTCAGGGCTGATCTCTTATAAAACAGATTCCTAAATCTCAATGCCTCTGTGCAATCCAGAGGATGTCAAACCACAGCAACCTGTATTGCCATGCATACACCCCATGTGCTACTGGGCAGCAAACCGTGGGAGAAAAGACACTGTTCTTGAGACAGTCTTTTTTTCTCTTCCATCGTTTGCTCACCTTGGAAGACCCTTGTCCCCTATAATGGTGGCAGGAAGGGAGGGGTGGAGGGCACCCTCTTTGAGGGTGTCACTATGGTTAGAGCCCTTTGCTCTTTGTGTTGCATGTGATGAAATTGTGTAACACCCTCATTCTCTGCGGGAGGGGCAGTGTCAGTATTCAGCCTCTCTTCCTTTCTGAAAATGCTGGTTTCCAAGAGTGATGACAGTGGCTGGGCAAGCCCTTTGTCTCCAGTGCCACAGCAGACAGTCACACTGCTTGATCTGCAGGAAATAAGACTACTTCATTCATCTGTTTGCTTATCCCCTCTGAAACACGCTGTGTTTTATTTCAGTCCAAAAATGGTAATTTATGGAGGGATAAGTTTGCTTTAATTAATCTCTGCAAAGACCCCCTTTCTCCTTTCATTGTGCAACAGAAAAATGAAGTTTTCACTGAAAGAGGCTCAGTGTATTTTCAGAAATTAAGATAAATTGATACATTCATCTGTGGCTGATAGATTTAATAATTCTGCTGGAATTGCAAGAATAGAAGGTTTGTTCATAGAATTTATGAAGCTATGACATTTCCTGGTGAGCTTAGAGCTATGTTTTTACCTTTAGAAGCAGACTGAGATTTTGTAGTTAAAGGTGCACCATCAAATAATTTAAACTTTGGCTTAAGGCCTGGGGTACCTGGTTTCACATTATTTATTATCTCATGGGAATTCAGATTCTAAGATTGCCAGATTTACAGCCCAGCTTTAACAAAGAATCCATTCCTCTGCCTGGGTGTTGTGGGTGCAGGTACTCTTTTGTACTGCTGATCTTTAATCCATTGCATAGGATCTGACCTTCTTGAACCTCACCAAGAATACAGGGCTTTTGGGCATTTGTTTTGTGATGGGTTTGGTTTTTTCTTAAACATACTCCTTTTTTGGCCATGCATGGACTGTGCTTTACTGGGTTTTGCCTTTATTTTAAAATCCAGGGCTCTGTTGCTGAGAGACTGGGAATAAACAAGTTTATTTAGGAGCCTCTTGCCTTTCTGTTTGGGGGTCATCTGTGTTTCTGTCATAAGCTGGTTCTGCTTCCTCCTGAGCAGAAATTGTTAGGCAAGCCAAGAGAGAAACCATCAGTGTTTAGCACCTCAGAAAGCATTTAGCTGGAGCATAGGTCAAATTCAAGAAGCCTTGCTCCTTGTATGAAAAATTTAGGTGAGCTCTACATTTAGAAACCAACTTTCTAACCCTAACTGCTGGTTTGTAGTTTTCTGGGTTTTACCAATCCCTTAAAAAAAAATTTTGGATTGGAAATAAAGGAGTCATCTATCTCTTCTGTATTCAAGCAAAGAACAGGCACTTCCTCCTTCTCTTGACAGTGTATACCCAGAGCAGCTCAGTGCCTCCTGTGGTCCTTGCAGGTGTTACCTGTGTTCAGAGGAGCCTCCTTTGCTTCATGAGCTCTGCTTGCTCCGGGCAAGCTGCTCTGCAGATCCGTGTTCTGCGAGGGCCATTCTCCATCTCCGTGGATGACCTCGGAGTATGTTCTTGTGTTTTAGAGAAGGGGTAACAAACATTCGCAGCTGTCTCCATCACCTGTCCTTTCTGTTCCCCCTGACTCTACAGCCATGATGCCTCTGTTCAGTGGACTTCACTGTGGATTGTTTTGCTTTTTTGGAGTCTCTTCCATACTTCCCCTCTCTTACAGCTTTTCCCGGTCTTTTTTTATCTTTCTAAAATATGAACAAAATTGAATGCTTTACCCAAAGTTACAATGGGCCTTTCCTCTTCTAAACACAACTGAATAGCTGCCTATGTAACCACTTCATGGGGTTTTTTTGACATAAATGCATTTAATTTGGAACAGTACAGATGAAGCATTTAAACTGTTCCTTCCTGCAAATGCTACTTTGTACTGCACTTATCTACGCTCAGTTTCATTTGAGATCGTGTTGCCTCTTTTCCAGTATTTTTGTGGCTTCTATTCTGTTTGGCTTACATAATCTTCACTAAATTGCTCCGTGCCTCTCTTCCATAAATATGTAGTCTTGGATTTTTTTGGGTAAGGGGAAACAGAAGATTAAAAAGGGATGTCTCTGACCTGTATAGGCATAAATATAGCTGTACTTTATACCTCAGATCTTGAGTGGTGTGGTTCTTGGTCCTTTAATTGCACCTTGTACTTCAAGAGCAGTGAGAGATTGTAAAGCCATAATAAAATTCAAAGGCTTGGTTCAGACAAGCCAAATTGACAGTTACCCTGCAAAGAACAATTAAGGGGAAGACAAAAGAGCTGGGCAGTATTTGTGGTCTTCACTCTTTGCATCAGCCATAGCAAACAGCCACTGCATTTTTTCCGGTGACTGTAGATCAGTGCATTTTTAAAAATCCTTTTCCCAAAGCATCAGCATGGATTCTTCTGATTTCCATGGCATAAAACAGATTACATGTTTTCCAACGAATCCAAGTGTTCCATAGCTTCTGTTCACATGTCTAATGCCTGTATCCCCTGTGCCCCATGTCAGCAGCATGTTTCATATTCCCATTTTGCCACTGACAGTTGTGTGGTTTGGGTGCAACTGCCAAGGGATCCCTTTGGAGCATTTCTAGTTGTGTTGCTGAAGTTAGTGCTAATTGTGAGCCTCCACTGCTCATTCCAGGCACATCCTCATGCCACTTCCCTGCAGCTCACATTTGCCCACACTGAAACAGGCTGGCCATTCTGCTGCTTTTCTTTGAGGGGGTTCTTTTTAGCCAGCACACGCTGCTTAATTCTAAGGCTCTCGCTGCAGTACAGGGTGGCTTCTTTCTCCCTTCCTATCTGGTGATGTACAGATCAGTTTCAGATCACTGACTTGAATTTTTGGCCTCTGCTCACCCTGTGTGCTTGGTCCAGGTTCCAGAGCAGCCTCCCACCAGGCAGCAGCAGGGAAGGGCTCCCCTCCACTCTCTGAAATGTGGTTTTTGGAAAGTGCTGTCATTACTCTCCAACACTCCAGACAGTGAGGAGGGGCTGAGCTGGTGTGTGATGTGTATGAGAAGGTGCTGTGCAAACACACAGATCCCAGTGCCCCACGAGCTACCTTAATCTCTCCTAGAGCACTGAGTCCCAGCTGCAGGAGCAGCTGATGCTTCTAATACAAAGGATTACAATTTCCCTGAATTGTTAGTTTCCCTTACTTTCATGCTCTCACCTACCTTGTTACGCAGAGAACCCCCCTGACTTTTTCTGTGTGTTTTTCTCCCCACCTTTCAGTGTGTGCTCAGACAACCAGCCAGCATCTCTCCGTTGGTCCTTCTCGTGGTCTTCATTTCTGTTGTGCTTTGCAGGAGCACCTTTGTTTTCAAGGCTTAACTCTCTCTTTTGTGCTTTTCCCTCTCTTGGGGAGCATTGGTGTATCATGGTGCAGTCTTTGGAAACCATAAACCTTGTATTCCCGGATAATTTGTGTTCACACACCAACTACAGCATTGTATGGTGTGTTTGAGAGGAGAGGTTCAGCTGTCTTACCTGACATTGTTTTCTGAAATTGCAGAAGGGGAATTGGGTCAGCATAACATTCCCATGTAGAGAATAGGTGGCATATTATCTGGTGCTTTCAGAGCATACTGACTGAGTCAAAGGCTCTAGCTTTGCTTGATGAATATGGATTACAGATCTCCAGGCCACTGGGAAGATGGAAGTAATATCACTGGTGCTGTTATTTTATTTCCCTTGTGTACATTTTTTTTATTAGGGTGAGATTGTGGCCTTAACTAAATCTGTTGCAATAGGCCTGCTGACCTCAGTGTAGCCAGGTTTTCTCTTAATTCTACCAGATCTGTCAGCTGCTGGTTCCAAGCCCAAAATGGGGATTGGCAAAATTGTGCCTGAGGAGAGAGAGAAATTTCCTGTTCTGTCCTGATGAGATCTGATTAGATTATTGTATAAAGCACTGTCTGCCTGCCCAGCTTTAATTCTTGTTCTTATGGTGTTCTAGTAAATGGCTGATTGAAATCAGGTGTGTCAAATTCAGGCTGTGATGTTTTACTGTGGTGTCAGCCAAGGAGTGAGGCACCATCTCAGCCCTCTGTAAAACAGCAACAAGGGGAAACTCTCCCCTGGCTCTAAGGAGAAGGCAGTGACAGTCAGTGTTTTGGGGAAGGCAGGAGGTGCTGCTCCACAAATCAGCACCGTTTCAGCTGTCTGACAGCATCATATTTTTAGCAGTCTAAGTTTTGGTGTGTCATGCCTGGGAACTGTACCCTTGTTTCAAAACAACCAAATCTCACTGAGTGGAAGCATTCCCTCAGTGAGCACATAGCTATTTTGGGTTTGCTTCCCTTGCAGTTATTCCTTGACAGACCCTTGGATGTGATTTCCTGACCTTTAACTCTGGCTTTCTAATGCTTTTGTTAGCTGTGTTTTACCAATGCATGTCACGCTCTTTCCCTCTCCCCCTTCTTCCAGTTGTATAGATAAGGACTGGTAATTGTCTTTATGGAGGTTGTAATGAGTTCTGTCACCACACAAAGCAGCTCACTAATAAAATAAATCAAAGCAGCAATGAATGAATGGAAAGCATGCTTTTAAAATTAGATTTGTACTGCGGGTGCCACACTGTCACTTGCAGTGTGACACACCGTTAAAAAGGCATGGAGTTGGCAAGGTACCTTGAAGAGGTCACTGAGCTCTGCTAGCAGGAATTAGGAAACCTTCCATTGCCTCCATTGCAGCAGCACTTAGAAGTAAGTATTTTAAAGTATGATCAGGAAAAGAGCATGTAAAACTGATGGTTGATTTTACTTGTTTAGTAACTCAGTTAAGTAGCTTTTCCAGTCATATCATTACAAGTGTTCATGTAATGTTGTCTTCTGTGCCTGGAGTCTTGTGGCAGTTTGGAGCTCCTGGTCCCACATACCATCAGATCTGCCCATCTCCCCACACCCGCTGCCTCTCCAGCAAAGGGCCCTGTGCATCAGTGCTGTCTGTTACCACTTCACAAGATCTGCAGTGCTCTGCTGCTCAGGTTAGAGGTATAGTCACAGTGGTCTGACTTAGAGGTGAGGCAGGTGAGGCATCCTGTGGGCAGGATAACAGGATGGTGTTTGCACTTGGGCTTGTGTTACCCTAAAATGCAGCTGCTGTGAACCTGTCAGGCTTGCTTGGTGCAGGGTAATACAGGTTGTTGAGGTCTGTGTGTGTCTGTGCAACTGAGCTCTGGGCTTCTGCTGCCTCTCCTGCAGTTCTTTTATAGTTCCCAGATCTGCTGCAGCTCTTACAGCTTTGCACAAACCATTCCTGTCATAGGAACACAGAAGATGGCCAAGTTCTTGTTTCTCAGCCTATCTGGTAATTTCCCAGCAGTGACATCGTGGTGTGGCCCTCTGCAGCCAAAAGCATGGCAGCTTCAGCATAAGAAGCCTTTCTAGTTCCATGAGAAACTTCACAGAAGCTGAGTGCTAGGTTCTTTTTTCATCTCTTCCGTACCAGCCTCTCAAGACACAGCAGGGACAAAAGAAATCAAATTCTGTAGAAGGAGTGTTTGTCAACTTTCTTCTTGTCTCCCTCACCATAATGATGTGTAATTAAATACCTTGAACTTTAGAAGTTGCCTGTGAAAAATATTCCTCTAACTGAGAGCAACCAACCTCCATTAAGTTATACACAGTCAGCAAATGACTGTAATTATTAGGGCCAGTAGACAGAGCTGAAACTCCAGAGGACTTTAGTGTCAGAGCTCATAATTATGCAGCAGCCTTGGCCAAATATTTCTCTTCCGAGCTAAGTATTTAATATTGTTGCTGTAGAATATTAATGGAATTGCCTGTGATGTGTGAAGCTGTTGACTAAGCTCATTGTACAGTGAACTGCAGTGGCTCAAATTAGCCACAGTGAAGGGGGGATCAAGAGCACTGCAGCACCAGCCTGAACACCACGGCCCTTGGGGGACTGCCACTGCATCTGGGGACAACACTGCAGGGCAAGGCAGTGCTTCAGGAATCATTTGCTTGGCATTCTGAAGGGCGCTTTTTCTTCAAGTCTTTCTGTGAAGCACATGAATATATTTCTTGAACCTAATGAAGTAGATTGGCTGGTTCAGAAAACATCTTTCATTTTACTCGGACAAAATTTTCACATCCATGCTATAAATAAGGAATAAAAGGAAGTTGTTGCAGAGTGCTGGCACAGAGGGAAATCTTCCCAGATGGGGAGGGAAGCTTCTGGGCCTAATCTAGACATTAACAAAGCATCAAGGTAGTCATCTCCAACTAGCAGTGTGCTCTAGTGACTTCCCAAGGGCTTTTTTAAAGCTGTTTTTGTGTTACTAAGCAGAGATTTCCACTTAATTGTAAGGCTGCAAAAGCAGTGAGTGAATGTCAGCAATGAAACCATACGAGAACAGTGATAACCACGGGAAAAAGTGGCAGTTTCTTCTCATTTCTGGCACTTGAACAGGCTCATGAATTCCCCCAAGCCTTTTGCATAACACATGACCACCTGTACTACAGAGATGGCCTCCCTTTTACAGCATCATTACACAACCTACACCCAGGGTTTTTATGGCAGCCCTGTTTAACTATTGTGGTTACTATTGCTGTAACAACATATATCAGTTTAAAGCGAGGTGTGTGCTGTTCTCTGGGTGCTCGGATTTTTTTCCCCCTGTTCTTCTCTGCAAAGAAGGCTTGATAGCACTTGTGCTAAATCAAGGCTTGCTGCAAGGCTCTGAGCGGGTAGTTACAGGATTTGAGACTAAGGCAAGGAGGGGAGGGGATTTGGGAAGAGTGTACTTTAATGTAAAAATCTGGGTTAAGCTTTTTCCCTACTTGGAAGTCTTTTTTTCTTTTTCATTTTTCTCCATAAAATCATGGCTGAATCTGTTTTTCTGCTGTTTCACAGGTATGGATGTGTGGAGGTCGCATGGAGGACATCCCGTGCTCTAGAGTGGGTCATATCTACAGGAAGTATGTTCCATACAAGGTTCCCACAGGAGTCAGCCTGGCAAGAGTAAGTGGCAATGGCATTCCCCATGACACATCTGACTGCAACATGACCGTGCTGCTGTCTCCTCTCACCTCACAGTGGAGAGGCAAATACAGGCTTCATAGTCTGTAAGTTGCACTTGTGCAGAGCGAGTTGAGCAGTTTTGCAGTGGTGGATGTGTGGCACAAAGGGAGAGAGCCTGGGAAGCTGCAGATATGTGTGCTGACAGCTGCTGTGCTCCAGGTATCAGCCACTGCTGGGTGCTGGGAAGGGACTCTGTGATCAGGAACTGGCTATAAAAACAAGATATGGCTTTATTTGTGTAATACTTCAGTCATTTTATAGCTGTGCTCTCTAAGAGCAGCAGGCCTCAGCATGGTGATTGTATTTTGGTGATTGAAAGACCTCTCAGCTTCAAGCATCACAGACCGCTGAATGGGCAAGCTGTAATTTTCCACAATGGAATGTTCAGTGCCATCCTATTTCTTAATCTAGTGTAGCCCAAAAAGGAAAGAGCTTTTGCCTGTGGAGCACTGGGTTTCTCCAGTTAATTTTCAGATTGAGAAGGGATTGCATTGCCCTCTGGTGGGAGAAAAAAACCATAGGAGCAGGAAGGCTGCAAAACTAAAAGCACAGGAAGGTGCCCTGCTGTTCTGCAGTTTATGGCTTGCACAGTGTTAAAATGCTTCCCACTTTAATAGCATCACTCTAGTTATAGATCTGGATTTATTCCTCAGCCCAGCCATGACCTGACAGAGCGCTCTCCCGTCTGTGCTGTCTCTTCAGGAAGGAGCTGTATTTCTTTTGATACAGTATTTGGCTCTTGTATACTCCCACAGTGCTTGAAGGAGTTGGCAGACAGGTATAGAAAAGGCTGGTTTTTGGCATCTAAGATTATATAGTTACCTTGAGATAAATACCTGCTCTTGTGTGTGGAGGCTGCATATGGGGCAGGGTTAGCACATTGCTCACTCTTAGCATCCTGATTTTGTTGGTAGTAAATGATCACTGCTGGACTGGCCAGTGCAGTGCTGCTGGATCTCTGGAGTAACAACTGCATGTGGCACATGACTGTGGCACCAAGAATGTGCCTGATGTTGCCAGAGAACAGTCCAAGGTCCAGCAGTCTCGAGGGTGCTGTGACAAGCAGCTTGTCTTGAGAGGGTGGTGGTTGTTGCTGTCCTGGAATTGCACAGTGGATTAATCTTTGCAGTAATACATGAAATGTACTTCTGGCAGGAGGTAAACCCTTTGCTTCTGTTCTGAAGGGTCATCGCCTGAAAATTCCATATTCCTGAGGTATCTCAGAGTTTTACCCAAGAAAATGGAGAAGTGGTGCTAAGAAAGAGTATTGTGAACTGAAGCTTTCTAGAAGGGAGTACTGCAAATCCCATTCCTAGATGGATATAAAAGATGCAATACTAACGATTTAAGAAAGCAGATTTTTGTCAGAGACCTTTGAATGTCTAGTGGTATTTACCAGCATCGTGTTCTGACTAGTTTCTTTACAGAAAAAAAAAAAACCTAAAAGCAAACTACTTTTGATTAATGTTGTTTTTCTTAGCCACAAGGAACTAGATATAATGGCCAAGTGCCAGGATTCTTTTGACCTCAACTGAAATATCTTTCTAAAAGTCACTTGGAACTAGAGAATAATAAAAATAATCTTTGTCCTGGAGCTGGAGAGAAAGAGTGGACGTGAATGAAAATCCTTCCTGAGCTAAAACACGCGAGCTGCTCTGAATGCTAATGCCAGTGGTTTGTGCAGTGCTCTCAGGTGGTTCTCCCTTTGGCTCCCTCTCGTTGCCCACACAGAACCTGAAGCGGGTGGCTGAGGTGTGGATGGACGAGTACGCCGAGTACATTTACCAGCGCCGGCCGGAGTACCGGCACCTCTCTGCGGGGGACGTCGCCGCCCAGAAGGAGCTTCGCAACAACCTCAACTGCAAAAGCTTCAAGTGGTTCATGAGCGAGGTCGCCTGGGACTTGCCAAAGTTTTACCCACCCGTGGAGCCTCCGGCGGCCGCCTGGGGAGAGGCAAGTTAATGGTGTGGCACCTGCAGTGGGCAAACAGGCTGCGGTTTGGCTGTGTAAGGTTGCTCAGGTGCTTCCAGTGGTGGGCTGTCGTGAGGAAGGTGCAAGCGAGTGGTTGAAGATCTGCTTGATGTGTTTCAGAGCCCAGAACTCCTCTGCCATTGCACTGGCCTGATCAAAGCAGGCAGTTGGGCAGGCAGCTGCTCCTATTAGTGCACAGCTACAACGAGAATAGAGGCTTGGCTTGTTCTGCATGTTGTGTATTTAGCAGGAATCAGAACATGCCAAAGAGAGGACTAGGAAAGGAGGCAGCTGAGCAGTAGTGAAATGTTGTGTTTCCAAAGAGCCTCACAACTGTGGTGAGCTGGTTTGCTCTGTGGCTTTCCCACCTGAAAGCCAGAAAAACCATCCCTGTTTTTGGAAGTTGGCTGTGCTATGACTAAAACATAACCCCAGGAGTGAAGGTGTGGATTGTTATATACAACTGTCACAGACAGTGTTTCTGATAAGCTCCAAAAGGAGCTTAGCCCTGGTGCTGTTTGTCAAGGCATTTCTGAGATCATAGTGGAGGTGAGGAGGATGCACCATCACATCCTGGGGGGCTCTGCAGTCCTGAGGGCTTTGCTGTGTGCTGGAGGTTGTGGCACAGCTGGCCCTGGGCCCCCTTTTGAGTTCTGTGCTTTCTTCCAGCTGTCACCTGCCAGCTCAGGCACAGTTAGGGGAGGAATCTTAAAAATTGTCTCCATACAAATATTGCTGCTGTTTGAGGCAATTTGAGCCTTCTTTCCTGTCACCTGGTTGGAGCAGGAGATTCAGTGACTAATGTACTGTTTCAGATACGCAACGTAGGAACTGGACTGTGTGTGGATACTAAGCATGGAGCCCTGGGATCCCCACTGAGGCTGGAAAACTGTGTAAAGGACAGAGGAGAGGCAGCATGGAACAACGTGCAGGTAACAATCTGTCTGATAAATCATCGGCCCCTAAATTTGGGGATGGACAAGTTATGAGAACCAATGTTTAAGGAAGGCCATTGCAGAGCTGTCATGTGCACCCCAAGGCTCAGATGCTGATTGTACTCGATGGGCTGGTAGCAGGATGTGGCTTGTGCTTGTGGCAGGGTCGGAGCCTGGAAGACTCTGAGCAGAGCTTGTACCTCTGCTTTGGAGTTCTCAGAGTGAACAAAAGAAACCACAAGGAAACAATATGCCAAAACAATAAACCAGTAACAAGGCAGCTGTAATATGTAACAAAGTGAATATTAACTTCAAAGGTTGTGCTGAAAGAAGTGATAGAGGAGCATCATGCATATTAATGAACCTGCAGGAGCATTCAATAACCGCTCACTATCATCCTCCTGACAGGAGGCAAATGCATTATAAACACGCAACCATTGCTGGAGAGAGATGAAACCAGCCAGGTTATAGATTCACCCTCTCAACATATAAGGTGCCAGAAACGACAGCTTTATTGTAACAGAAGGGAGGAAAATATTAGTTTGTCTAAACTGTAGCAGCTGAGCTGAGAAAAGATCAAGAAAACAATGCCTCTATTACAGAGCCATGCATAACTCTTCAGGGAACGGCTTCAGCAGTAAGAGACAGAGGGTTGTTGCATATCAATTTTGATGTGTGAAAAATAGAAACAAAACCAATTTACTCGGGCACAGTCCAAAACTAAGCCTCTGTTGTGTCAGGAGGATCTTGAAAATTAACGTTGGCTTATGTTTAGGAAGAGAATGTTGCTTGAACTTCCATGGAGTGTTGAACCTAAATTATTGTGGTAATTTCTGTCTCAAGAGGCATTTAAAAGAGAGGCAGGAACAAAGTGGCTTCTTTGTGCAAAAGTTTTTGGCCATGCTGCTTCTGTTAGCAGCACCATGGTCATTGCTGGCCTTTCTTACTGCCCCAGGAGGTATCTCTGAAGAGAGAATAATTCCTCCACCTGGCTCCAAAGGAGCCCACAGAGCAGCCTTTCTTAGGGGCTGAGAGAGGCATGCTGGCTGCAGTCCTGAAGAACCACAGTTTATAGTGCTGGTCACAGGGGACACTTTCATCAAGGCCACAGCATTGCCAGGCATAGATTGTGCCCAGTTTCTAGAGCTCAACCCCTTTCTCTGCTTTTCTGTACTGTCCCATCCCCTCATTTCACCTGAGAGCAGTGAGAGAAGAGAGTGCCAGGAAGCATTGCCCAAGTGTTTGCCCTTTTGACACTCCTTTGGGGTGGGGTGGGGAGCTGTGGGCTCCTGGTCTCTTGTCCCAGAAGGTGTGGGACAGACATCTCAAGGTGACTGCAGGCTGCCTGTGCAGACTTGTGTGTTTACTGCTAGCGTTAACTCAGAGCTCATGTAGCTGTCTGTCTTTTTTTGCTGGCTGTGAAGGGCTGTAATTGGTCAGCTGCTCACTTAATCCTTGATGTATGTCTGCATTGCAGGCATCCAGGGCTGCTCTGGTACCCAGGCTGACCCGCAAGGCTGGCTGCAGCAGCACACTTCCCTTTCACATGCTGCATGGCAGCTGGTACAGACTCCCCTGGTCAGTAATCCCTGTCCTTAGAGGTGGGAGTAGTTTCTCTCTAGAAATACTGTCCTTTCCCTGAAGCCACCCCCACCCTATGGGCACAAGGAACAGCTTTCTGTTGGTGAAAACATCATGCCCAAGAAAAAAACATCATGCCCAAGTACCAGCCACCCTGAGGGTCCTGTTTGTCCTGGCAGGTATTCACCTTCAGCTGGAGAGAGGACATCCGTCCCGGGGATCCTCAGCATACCAAGAAGTTTTGTTTTGATGCCATTTCCCACAGCAGCCCTGTGACCCTCTATGACTGTCATGGAATGAAGGGGAACCAGCTCTGGAGATACCGAAAAGTAAGTCTGTGTGTGGGTGTACGCGTATTCTCTTCTAAGGTGTCAAATTGCCTGTAGGCACTTAAATTTCTTAAAATGTCACCACTCATGTTTTATTCCTTCTCTCCGTGTAGCTGCAATAAGAGAATCTGCAGACAGTCTGTTGTCACTGTGCCATTAATTACCCTTGATTAGAAAGAGGTCATTCCTCCATTCCACTGGTTAGGATGGTGAGGGCTCCAGGGGTCCTGAGCAGGACACTCTCCCTGCAGTGTGTCCACAGCTGGCAGTGAGGTGATGCAACAGCCTTGCTAAACCTGTTTGCAAAGAGGTGTTCTGAGAGTTGGTTTGTTCTGAAAAGTCATGCCAAAAGTAGATAAGGTTTTATTCATCCTCCTACTGAGCAACTAAGCTATTGTGGGCAACACATAAGTAAATTCTTGTCTAAGTGCCCTATCCTAGTCCTTGCAGTCTGCTGCAGGATGTCAGCCTGTAGGCTGGAGAGCCTGTGGCTTCAGACACGGCGTTAGAGCTTCCCAGTGCAGGTGTGAGGATTGGGAGGACTGGGCTGGATTCTGCTGCAAGGGGTAGGAATGGACTCAGACACCTGCCGACCAGTTAATTGTGGAACAACTCTGGATACACACAAGACACACAAGAGCTTGCCTTAGTTTTTAAGACTTCTTTCTGTTGGTTTTAAAACAGCTTTTCTTCTCTGCTTGGCAACCTCACATCAAATTTCTCTTCTCCAGGACAAGACCCTCTACCATCCAGTCAGCAGCAGCTGTATGGACTGCAGTGAGAGTGATCGAAAGATCTTTATGAGTAGCTGCAATCCTTCATCTCCAACACAGCAGTGGATATTTGAACACACAAACTCAACCATCTTGGAAAAATTTAACAGAAATCTTGATCTTTAAAAGACTGAGGAAAATATATATATATATATTTTACAATTATAATTTTTACTGGGGAGGGTTACAAAAAATTTTTTTAAGAATACTTTTTTTTAAACACTTAATGAAGGTAAAAGGGAGAATCTCAGGAGAAGGTTAACTAGCAGGCCAGTCTTTATTGTGAAGATGCTGCATCCTTCTCTTCTGGGGATGGTGGAATTTTAAAGGCTTTGCCAGAGCCTCTTCTGTGCTGAGACTGAACAGAAACTCTGTTTTTAGAGGAGTCTGAATGTGATTCAAATGGCTTTTTTTTTGCCTTTTTTCTTGCTTTTTTTTGTTTCCCATCTGGGTCTTATGTTAAATGACTTTGTTATCCAGGACCCTCCAAGACTTTGTAGCTGCTATTTCACCTGCTGAAGTGTTCCCACAGCTTTATCTTCCAAACTTCAAATACGTAAAATCTTGACACAAGATTTAAGCCTCCAATCAAAAAAAAAAAAAAAAAAGCCCATCAGTGGAAAATGAAGTGCATATTTTTTTGCCCTAAACCAAATATATTTCAAACAGGTTAAGTATTATTATTTTCCAAATCATAGCTCCGATGAAGGAATGAGCTCTAGTGGAAGTGCAGCCAAGTGTTGGGAATATTGCTGTAGTTATTAGCAATGAGGAATCTGTGTTTCTGGTCCATTCACTTTGCAGTCAGTTTGTCACTCACTGTTGAATCTTCAAGGTGAAAGATTGGCAGACGGTTTTTTTAAGTAAGCACCGTTCTTAAAGTGAAGACTTTTGCTAAGAACCTTTTGATATCAGGTCCCAAATTTGCCTCTTGCTCATAATCTTTTTAGCACAGACACCTCCAGGGTTTCTCAGAGTTAAATCTACTGCATGAAGGCAACTTCCATTTTTCCTTTAGAGGGTTGAAGGCTAAGTTAATTCACAGTTGGTGTGAGCAGATTAATTCAGGATAATCAATTCAGGGGTGAGATTAGCCATTGGTCTGTATCCATTTGTTCATCAGTCTGTATTTTGTTGAGTCCCGTGGTCAGTAGTGTTCTAGGCTTGTGGGAATGTGCTATTAATCTTCTCATTTCCCAACATCCACAGCACTGTACAGTTTACTGTGACTGGAAATCTGTTTGCTTATGCAGCAGTGTGGGACTGATGGACCCATTTTGCTGGAACCCTCTCCCTTGTACAATCAGAGAGCAGTGCAAGGTATTATCCTTCTGGTTTGGCTGTGGGATCTGCCACACCATGAACCAGGGTGGTTTCATCCCAGGAGCTGGAATGTGCTAACACTTAAGGATGAACAGAAGACCATTGGTTCAAGTCTATCTGAAGTAAGTATTAAAAAAACCCCATGGTTTAAAATGAAATTGTAGCAAAACCAGATTTACTAGTTTATTAGTAGTATTAGTCTTGTACTGAAGGCAGCACTGGCATTTTGTGGTAAAAGCTGTGAATGATGATGCAGTTAACCTTGTGCACAGGTGCTGTGTAAAACTGATCCTTTGCCAGGAGTTGCCCAGCTCCTTGGTTTGTCCAACTGCCCATGCAGGAGTGCTGCAAGGGTAGGTAGTGTGCGGCCAGCTCTGGGAGTGAAGGGGATAGGGACCCCTCTGGGACTCTGGATGAGCACAGTTAGTGGACCTCCCTCCCTCAGAGTGGCAGGGAAGCTCTGCTCCAGGATGTCTTTCATGCAAAGGCAAGGGGATGTTTGCTTGGTGTCCCAAAAAGAGCAGGCTGGCTCCCTCTGCAGAGCTCCAGGGACATGATGCCCTTTATGCTATTGCCAATCGTAGGATTGTTGCCTGTGTTTCAGGTCTCTCTGAGGACATTTAAGGCTGTGTGTGGCAGCTGGGAGCAAACTAGGACACAACTGTCTTCCCCTCAAGCTCTCTAGTCTGATGTGTTGAGTATCGATCAAAATCATTTCCACCTCTCTCGTCCTCACAGCTGGGGCCTTGTCTGACCTCTTTTGCCATCTTACCTGGTCCATGCACTCATGGAGCATGGGAAACATGGGTGCTGCCATGCAGCTGGGACCACGCTTCCCAAATGTGTTGGTGTCTAATGTTTAGGGAGTGAAGAAAGGGGAAAAAAAACCTCTAGGCTTTCCTTGTGGCAGTTCTGCATCAGTATTGTATGGAAGTGAGACCAGCATCAAGCAGAGTTGACATCTTGTGTTCTCAGTTACTACAATATGTCTGTCATTAGGATCCCTCTTCATTTCTGTGGGAGGCAGAGTCACCTTCCAGCGCTTTGTGTCTGACTGCTGCTTTCCTTAAGTTATTAATGCTCTCATTAGTCTAGTAGTGCTGAGTGTGGAGCACTGGATGGCCTGACTAGATGTCTTTATGAATGTTTTAATACCTGTGGAACAAGAAGCTGTTTGTCCATGAACAGTGATAGTTTTTTTATAATTGGGACACAATCAGCAGATTCTATAAATGGACTGTAGGTCGTTCTGCTTGCAGATTGCAACTTTGTTTCAGTTTTCTAATGAGAGGGTTAGCTTCTGTTTCTAAAATGCATGGCTTGCTTTGTACTTGGGCTCACCTTGTGAAGAGAGCCCTGCTTGGCTCACAGGATGCTTCAGAGAGAACTGCAGTAATGAACAGGTCTTTACCCCTTGGTGATCTTATTTTGGAGAGAAAGGTCAGCTCTTAGCAGTTTGCACCAAACCATAGGTAATATTTGAGGCAATTTCTGTTTGACAACCCATTACCAGTACACAGAAACTGGAGCTTTAGTGTGAGTGGTTCTACCTTCTCAGTGTGGTTTATCAGTTTTCTGAAGGTTTGGGATCTGAGTATAAGTGCCTCACAAATTCTGTACACTTCTGACTAGCTCACTGGGCTTTGAACTCTTAATTTATTTGCATCAGTTTTACTTTTCAATACCCTAGAGGCTTTGCTGACTAATGCAAAGACTTAATATAGCCAACCATCCACTGATTAAGAATTAGAAGCTGTATTTCATCATCTGCATCTTTAGCTGAGCCTTTGCTGGGCAATCTGGTTAATTATTCCAATTACTTTTGGTTATTTGTAAGCAAAATTGCTAAAGCGTGAATACGCAAGCAAATCTTCACATCTGCATGTGAGTCAAGGCTGGAGATTAAACACCGGTGATTATCTACTGCAAAATAAATGTTTTCATATTATTTCCCCAAAAAGTATTGAAACACCCCTCTCTTCATGGCTGCATAAGTTTTGCTTTTAAGTATCAGAATCCCAGACAACATAGGGATCCCTGGATGTGTGTGGTGTTGCATAAAAATATTTTGATTTGCTCTTGAAGCTGTTGTTGATCTCTACTGGTGCTAATCTCTAAGGTCTACAGACAGTAAATAGGTTTGGGGCTCTCATGTGTGCAAGGTATCTTTTCTCCTACCTAGGAAATTAACTTTCTTTTCCACACCACAACAGAAGAACTGTGAGCCTTCCTGAAAGGGGAATACAGCATCATTAAAATAAAGATGTGCCTTTTTAAATGTAAATGTACAGCAAATGCTGAAACTTGAACCATTTCCTAGTGCCTTGCTGGACAAGAGAAGAGAGGGGAAAGGGGTTGGGAAATAAGGATGTAAGAGAAAGCTTGACTTGTGTGTTTGTGTGTGGTTTTTTTTAAAATGTCTGACTTTCAGTGAAAAATGTGTGAACTACAGTAATTCAAAAGCTCCTGGGTTTCCTCTGTTAAATCAGTCTCGTTAATGACTGGAGGGCTTTGTCACTCCTGAGGCTTGGAAAGGATGGCAGATTCCTCTTGGTGCTCTGTAACAACTGGAGCTAGACTGGAGGATGTCTTGGTTAGCTGTTGGATGTTTCACCTCATGGTGAAGGCTCATGATTTCACTGGCATGCAGGATCCTGCATTCTATTTTTTGAGGATGCAAATCACAAAACAGTCCCAAAAGCTTATAAATTCTGTAGCCAGAAGTGTCTTTCAGAACAAGCCGATGCCTTCCATCACTGGGAAACTTTTTAAAGGGTGTGTTAAAATCTCTAATACAGAAGTAGCAAGAAAGCAATTTGTCTTTGGAACTTTCTACCTGGCTGGTTTTACAGCAGTCTGTGCACGGGGCTTTGCTTTCCCTTACTGGGGAGTTCCAGTGAGCAAACTTTTCCTCCTCCCTGCTGCACTGAGATCACCACCAACATTGCAAGAGCACAGTGTTACAGCAGCTCTGCTGGCTCACATCACCCGAGGAGAGATCTCCTAAAAGCCATATTGGGTATTCATGGAACTGCTGGGTGAAAAGGGAGAGGATTGTATATTAAATGGTCTTTCAAGGTATGGACAGGCACTTAAATGGTTTTCAGGCAGTCAGTACTGGGTCCTGGTCTCAGGCTGCTGTGGCCTGTTACTTGCTCTTAAGCAAGGAGAGTCTGCTGCAGTTTCCCAGCCTGTGTAGCGTTTACTTTTAAGTGCTTTATTTCCTGACCTAATGAGTGTTGAGTCCAGATTTTAAAACAAGGTGCAAACTCCTCACCTGGTTCAAGTGGAGAGGAGAGATGCAATGGGTGGAGAATGGGAAATAAGACCTGAAAATTCCATCAGCATTCAACGCAGACTTGTCAATTCATTTCATGTTCGTCATTAACCAGGCAGATTGATTTATTCACATTATAAATTTAAAGTGTAACTGAAATAAACTCATCTCCTGCTCCAATTCCTCCTTTGTAGTGCCGCGTTTTAGCTTGGAGGTCTGTATGGAACTAGGCAATGATAGATTATGGAAATCCTAGTGAAAAGCCTATGTCTGTTTTTTACTCTGCCTCTGCTAGCTGAGTACACTCCTTTATTTGCTAAATTTGAGCTTTCTTGTTGCTTCTGTATGACTCAAAAGGCTTCAATGATTCCAGCAGATGTGAGGGATTTAGGAGTTTTATATACAACCACTGGATCTATGTGATCTTAAATATACTAGTTCAACTCTAGGAAAAAAGTCCTAATCCCAATTAGCAAGGAAATGTGAACTTCAACCACAAAACAAGATAGAAACTGATCAAGCTAATAGCCTGAAACCTTAGCCCTTATGATAACAACAACAAATAGCTTTAGCCTCTAGGGTGCAGAAAGGAATTGGTTTCAAAATGCATTCTCCAGGATCTCGGTGATTAGCTCTGAGTTTGTCTGTTCCCTGTACTGCATGCATTTTCTCTGTAAAACTGGATGGTGCCTCTTGAATCAGTGTGTATTTATTTTGTGCATATTAGGACAAACAGCCTAATATCTGGGGGTGGTAAAGGACTTGTAGCACTTTAATGTAGTAGCTTTCATAAATTGGGAATCATTGATAGAATGCCTAGTGTTTTTAAAGTTGAATGGACTTCCTTTTATAATATATTTAAAATAAATTTTTAATGTGTTTTCTGACAACTGTGTGCGCAGATATGACTGTCCCTGCCCGTTTGGCTCCAGTGACTTAATTCCTTTCTCTCTACTTATAAGCTCAGTTATCCCTGGCCTGGTGTTTCCCCAGCACAGGTTTCTTGCTATGCAGTGCACTGGTGTCTTCCACCCTCCTTGGGAAATGTCCTTCCTGGCTGCCCTTTGCGTTGGGAATAGATCACAGGATTTACTGCACGTACACGCGAGGAGCCAAGGTAGCTCCTGCCCGAGGGCTGTGTTGGGTGTATGAGGAGGCTCAGGCTGTGTGTCTGCCACTCAGAGCTGCTTCCCGGCAGCTCTGAAACCAGTGGGAACAAACCAGCATATCCCAGAACTCCAGCCCATCAGGGGACCCTGCAGCACCTCAGCTCAAGTGGAACAAAGAGACAGTGACAGCCGCAAGGGGAGGAGACATGAGGAGAAATGTAAGGTGTGGACAAAGCTGGAGGAGACATGGAGGAAGACATGTTCATGCAAGTGGGTGCTCCGTGCCCAGGGATGTGATCCTGGATGGATTTGTGCCCAGGTAGGACATCCCTGAGGGATAGTGGCCATGGACAGCCCTTGGTAGGGCACACTGGAAAGCACAGAGCAAAGAAACCCTAGCTGTCATTTTTCTTTCTCTGCCTGTCTGCCTTGGGAGCAACTGCTGGGAGATCTATCCCACACCTTGATCTGCAGGGGAGGGTTTTAACAGCTCATGGCCGTTTGTGTTCTGATCTCCATGTGGGAAGAGCAGGCTTAGCCCAAGACAGGGGAAGTTTATCAGCATTGCTCATGTTCCCATTAGGACCCTCAGTGCTTTCTACTGTCACCATTTCTTCAGTAGCCTTCTCAACACTCCTTTTTACTTAACTCCTTTGAGTGAAAACCAGTGGAAAAAATGGATGGGAGGCAAGCAATGAAGTGTGGGAAAATGAGCCTGTGTGAAGGAGAGGAAAGGCTCTTTCTGGGGGGATCGGCAGATAACTGCAAGGTTAACTGCTTCCCAAGGGAAGACTGTGCTGTGATTCTTGGCCGTGGGAACGTTGCCCAGGGTGAGTATGTGCCAAAAGCTGTGACAGT
Organism: Grallaria varia; assembly: GCA_013396735.1. Classification (NCBI taxonomy): domain Eukaryota; kingdom Metazoa; phylum Chordata; class Aves; order Passeriformes; family Formicariidae; genus Grallaria; species Grallaria varia. Next base: position 129,674 of record VWZG01000077.1, on the reverse strand, counting down.
TTAAGCATTTTAGCAGGTTCGGTGTGTGCCACCCTAGAAAAGTGCTGAGGAGAGTGGGAGTCTGGGGGAAGGTGCCAGGGCACTGTTTCCATCGGCCCTCAGGGTACCAAGAAAGGAAATGCTCTGATTTCTGACTGGAGGTATAAAAAATTTTAAAAAGGCATCTTCCCAGGATGTCTTCAGCAGCACAGACCTTTTGGAGAGAAGCATTTCTGTCCCAAGACCCCAGATGACTCCATTAAAACTGTAAGTTCCGTATGACAGCTATACCACAGACTTATCTTTGGAGGGTAGTGCTGCTCCAGGTGAGATTTACAGGCTTGTGCAGGTCCCCCTAATTTGATTAGAGGCTGGCTAGGATGGGCAGGCTATTACCGCTTCAGAGGCACTAAAGCTGCCTGGGTGCTGATGGGTTTATGAAACATTGTTTCTCACTTCATTGCAGCTCCCACAAAGAATTATTGGATCAGGTTAGTGATAGATACCTAATAAAGAATGGCTCTATGAGGCAGTTTATTTCACAGCAAGCTTGTTCCGGACTAGCAGACTGTGAAATCTGGAGGTTCCCATGAGGATAAATACACTGAAATAAACTGCAATTATAAAAACACCTCTGCATTTTTTTATTTTTTTTAAAGACTGTGGAGAGGTATCATCGTGTTAGCCTGAGCAGGAGGTAATTAGCATTGAATTAGCACACAGTAACAAAAGCAGGGTTTTTCTTTCTACTGAGCATTGCAAAGCGACTTAAAATCTTTTCATTTGCAGGGATGAGAGGCTGCAGCCCAAGATGAAATGCAATCTGATGGTCAGTACCAACCTGTTCTGGCATTTTTGGTGTCTGTTTCTCCAGCCATTCCTGCTTCCCATAGTATAGCCCAGGAGCACCTGCAGAATCTCCTTCCCCTGAGGACAGGAGGAAATCCTACCAGTTATGGTCATATTCCCCTTCATATCCTTGCTTTGCTCCTATTATCATCTGTCCCTACACTGTTTAAAACTTCTTAAGTGTCAAGACAGTCCCTCTGCAAGATTTCCTCAGCCTGCTATTTGATTTTTATTGGTCATGTTAAGATAAACCTAAAAAGCTTGATATCAGGAACCACAAGATCACCATCAGCCTTTTGTGTTTTTCCCCAAAAGAAGGGAGTACCAATCTGGTTTTGCCAGGAGGGTGTTAATTTGGGTGGGCAGATCCCAAGCAATTTGGCCTAGGGCTTTTATAAGCAGTGGTGTTTTGCTTGTTTAAAATCTCTTTGCTCTTCACTAACTGCTTGTTGGTCTGTGGGTAGAGTCATTTGTTTCCATCTGCTTCCCATGAGAAGGGCCAGCTCTGGGGAGCGCGTCCCCAGGAGGGCGCACTGGGGTTCTTTACTTGTCACATGGACAAACAGAAATTACTAATTGCCTGAGGCACCAGCAGTAAAAGCAGACAAGAGACAGAACTCTCAAGGAGGAGTATTAAGTCCCTCCCCTCCAGATTTATTCTGAGACATGTTTGGTTGTGTAAGGAATGCCTAGAAAATACAGATTTTGGCTTTTCTCAGTCATCCCATAGAGAGCAGGCAGAACAGGCTGCAAGATGTCTGTCAGGGTTACTGTGGAGCAGCCAAGGGCTCTGAGGAGTCTCTTTCTTGCACAGGTATTTTGTATCTGTGATTCAGCACAGTCCCCCCAGTGCTCACTCGCATTGTGCCACGTGCAGGATTTTGGACTTTGAAGTAATTTTAGCCTATGGAACCTTTCTTCTGCTTGTGCAGAAAGCCTTTTCTTCAGGAAGATGAGATCCTTTTCCCGTCGGAGTGGCTCACACAGCTCTGACAATGGGATTTGCTGTCTGGTATTCTAGAGGTCACGGCGCTTCCAGAAGTTACATCTTTTCTGTGCTGATCAGTAGGAATTCCATTCTTCACACACACACACCC
>VWZG01000077.1:105871-125789 GCA_013396735.1 Grallaria varia | reverse complement strand
AGAAAAAAAAAAAAAAAAAAGGTGAAGTTTTGAGTCAGTCTGTTTGGCAGCTCCCCCGGGTTGGTTGGGTCCCTCCTGCACAGCTGAAATGCATCGTGTCATGGGAAGAGAGTGACTCAATTTGAAACATATTCTTTAAACAAATGGAGTGTTTCTCTTCGCTGCGGTCCTCAGCAGATTTGTCTAGTGGCGTAGCAATTTCTTGCATTTTAGAATTTAGTCTTTGTTGACAGATGTAAGGCTTTAGAAACAACAAGGGGAGATCAGACTAATGAACTCAGAACAAAGGGAAAGTGTGAAGCAAGGCTGCGTGGAGGGATTTCGGCTGTAGGCTGCCTGTGTCATCTGAAGATACTTCTACCTTGCAGATACCAAATAATGTTGATCGTTTGAAGTCCTTTGTTTTGTTAACTAGTGAGATAATATTTGTTAAAAGGGAAGTTCCATGGCTGAACAAGCAGTAGGAAAGAGACAATGCTGCTTTTGGTTTGCTTGTTTTAATTGAGGTAATTAACCAGGTTTTATTTGGTCAAGGTGTTGAAACACTTGCATTAATAATCTGTACTGTTCAAGCCAGAAAGTTCACAAGAGTGGAACAGAGTAATATTTGTCTTTGTAGTGAGCTGCTAGTAAGTCCTGAAGCAAATGCACTTCCTCCACGCAAGGACCTGGTTTTTTTCTGACATATGATTACAACCATAATAAAGAAATACCTGCAGAGGTTCAAGTTCAGGTGGAGGGAGCTTGAGTTCTTCATTTACTTTGCCTTTGGTCTTTATAATGTAAATTACCTTTAACTCAAGAGTGTGATGTCAGGCCTGGGGTCTAAGATTAGAAATTCCGTAATGCAGTCAGTCACACCGGTGGTGAGGGATGGACTGACACTGGTGTCTAAGTGGCTGCTGTTGGATACTGTTTCACAATACCTGTTTTGATTGCTTTCACCACTTCTGTTTCTTAGGTGAGACATCTGTATATCTGTGATTTTCACAAGAACTTCATTCAAAGTGTGCGAAACAAAAGGAAGAGGAAGACGAGTGATGATGGAGGTGACTCTCCTGAGCATGACACGGATGTCCCAGAGGTTTGTAGGCTGCTTTACCAATTCTGAGCATGCTGAAGTTTCACTTGGATGGTTTCATGTATCGGAAAATATTTACATTTTAAATTGCAACTCCACTGAAGCTGCTGTAGCGTTACTCTCACTTTCCAGGAAGACTCTTCTTGTGTGGTGTCCTAATTTTCTTCTTCATTCTTGTACGAGTTCTTTGCTCGTGTAAATTTTCCATAAAAAGAGATGTGATAAGGTCACTGCGCGACTTTTTGTATGTACAGTTAAAACTGTATTTGATACTAATTCTTTTTTAAAGGTGAAAATAAGTTATTTTTGTGGTGTCAGAGGCTCCAATATGATTCTTTGTTATCTAGCATGCATCATTCTGCAAATACACTGGAGAATTCAATAGGTCACTCTCTTTGATTGGGTATTTGATATCCAGGAATATTGAGCTTCTCCATATCTTTTACATATATGGTATTTTTTGACGCTATTTAAAATTGCCTTTAGATAGTTTGTAACACCTTTTTGTTTTCAGGAAATAGGCTTGGGGGAGGTTTTCCGTGATACAAAACTCTAGACTAATCCTTTCTCTGTGCCGTTGTGTGCTGCATTTGCTTCAGTGATGTTTCTGGTACAGTAGACACGGCAAAAAGTTGTGCAGAGGTGATGTTCGGGAGGAGCAGAGCTGTGGCCACGTCAGCAGAGCCCTCTGCTGGAAATGCCAACCCTATTGGCAAAAAGCCTTTTATTTCTGAAAAAAAAAAAAAAAAAAAAGCCACCAGGAGTCATTTTGCCAGCAAAGCTGTGCCTTAATGCAAAGCTATATGCACATGTTTCCTTTGTGGAGGTGTTGAAAGATTAGCAAGTTTTTTGTGGGTTTTTTTTTTTTAGGGATACCTGACCTTTTGTGATCGCTATTGATGTTTCCATTCAAGGTTCTCCATCAAAACTTTCCTATTCGGGCCTTACAATAGTTGACGGGGGATGCTGAAGACCCAGCTGGCATCTAAAAATGGTGCTGTAGAGCAGAGAGGGTATTTGGTGGCTGAAACCTGAGGGATGCACGTTGCCCAGCTGAACTGGGAACTCTGCACCATGTCTGTTTTAAAATCATTTTCCTCTTGCTTTTCAGCAGAGATTCCTTTTGTCTTTTAAACTTGGCATTTTCCACATCATCTTCATCTTTCTTTCTGTAGCCTTCCTACCACCCTTTTGGTTTTAAACTGTGCACCTCCCATTTAAGTATTTGAATTTCTCTTCATCTCTGTGCTCTGTTTTATGTCACAAGCCATTTGTTCAATGCCTGCTAAATTGATATTTCATGTGTGAGCTTTTTAAACCTTGTGGGAACAAAAGGTTCCCCTTTGCTTAGAGGTTGCAGAGGTGTAATTGAGAGCAGAAATTGGCCAGCAATTCTGTTGACAGCATGTGAACCAGAACAAAATTTTCTATTTCCCTGAGGCTATTTTGGTCCTTTAGCATTAACAAATACAAAATATACTGAGGCTTGTCAGTAAAGCAAACCAATGTGGTTCTGAATGCAGGCAAAGAGCAGTCCTGCTAAGGAAGTAGTTATTTTTAGATAAAATAACTACTCCTAGAAACTAAAGGTAGTGCTCATCCCCTCTTCTCTGCATCTCTTATAGGTTGACTTGTTCCAGCTCCAGGTGAACACCCTGAGACGTTACAAGAGACATTATAAGTTGCAGACTAGGCCTGGACTCAACAAGGCTCAGCTTGCAGAAGTAAGTGACGACAGAGGTAGTGTTATCTCACTGTTACTAAAAAACTTTTTATCTCCTCTTTTCAAGTGCATGTTTTGTGGACACTCATACCTGTGTGACTCACTAGTATGTACCAAGTGCTCTGCAAAGGGTTTCAGGGGATGGTGCCAACAGAAAGCTGCTTTCACCTGGGACAGGCATGGAAGGCATGGAAGCTGGCTCTTGAAAGCATGTTTTAGTAACCTGGCTTGTCTCTATTGCTTTTCTCACCTTGTTCATAGTCATACTTGGTGACCTTTAGGGAGCAGAAACAGAACCAGTTTTCTGTGGCCTCAGTGTTATATGGAAATGGCTGTTGGACTGAAACTCGGACTTACATACTGCTGGTCTCCCTAAGTGCCCTTGTTAGTTTTTTTTCCTTACAGGCACTTGAACTGGTTGGAATTGCTTATTATTAGAGGCAGAATCACTGACCATGACTTCAGGTTCCTTATTTCCCTCCCTTGCCCTGATTATTCTGTATTAAGTCAATAGAAGACTTTTTCTTTAAGGGCCTCTTCTGCTGCTTTCTCACCATATGGGTACTTGTTCAGAAAGAACTCTTTGTATTTCTGTGTTATTCGGGTGAGTTGTGCTTGGTGTGCATCTGCTCTGCTCTCTTTCCTGACTTGATTTGATGACATACTGTGAGAAGAGTCTTCTCTAAACTTGAAAAACTGTTGCAATTACTAAATGGTAGCAAGGTTGATTTTGAAAGCTGTGGTTTTTGCAGCTGTCTACCTTAAACTCTCTGGTTTGCTTTTACTCTTGCTTTGAAGAACAAAAACAAGCAGACCAAAAACAGTCAGCAAAACACTCTCTTTCTCTCTTTCAAAGTCGACCAGAGTTAATATACCAAATACAGAGAATGTGGAGTGTAGTGGATGTAGGAATAAGTTGAACAGAGCAGGGTGGGGGTTTTCCTCATTAGCAGTTCTGATTTGTCATGTTCAACTAACCAGTTGGTAGTCTGTCAGCTGCCTCCTGCCATGAAGGCCTACCTGCTTAGGGAATTTACTATCAATGTACCCAAGAGGAAAGAAAAGATCAACTACAGTGCAAGCAGAAAGTAAAGGGAGCCTAAATTAAAGTTGTCACACACTTCCCAGATTTTCTGTGGAGTCTGAGCAGCTTTGACCCTACGCTGGATCCTTGTCCAGCTGCCATGCTTGAATCACTCACTGCTGCCTGAGGCTCTGGGACTCCTTCTGCTATCCCACTGTAAGGAAAACTCAAACTTCCATAAATCTTCTTGGAGTGACTTACTGCATCAAAATCCAGCTCTGGAGCTGTGTTGGGTACCAAAAAAGAGCTTCTTCCATGTGAGAAGCAGATCTCATCCAGCTTCAATGTGTTTTCTACGTTCATTTTCTGAGGAAAAAGCAGTTAATGGTGCAGGGCTTATGATAGTGTCCAAGCAGGGTAGCTTTCACTAATTCCTAATCCTTCCATTGCAAATCCCCTGATGTTCCTTTCGGTGAAAAGAGTCCAAAGGAGAACTCTCTGGATAAAACTTTGCTACATCTGGTTCACAGAGCAAAGTGTTGCAGCATTTCTGACACTTTCCTGTAAGACACTGAGGTGCAGAGAAAACTCGCTTGCCAAATAATCTCGGCATGAAACGTCGCTCAGGAGGAGCTGTTCTGCTTTGGCAGGAGGACATTCTGGCTTCCAAATTCTGCCTGTAGGTTGGCTGCAAATCCTGCTAACATAGCAAGACTATGCTATGTTCATACACACGTTCCAGCTGTAAAGAGAGAGGGAGGTAAATGAGGACTGACAGTTGGAATTGGTGCATGTTTGACTAAAAGTATATTGTGCTCGGTGGCCGTAAAATTGTTTTTGGAAGGTGAGGAGAAACGCTGTTCTGATTATTTCTACTTTTTAATTTCAACAATTCTGTCTCTTTACGTGTTGTCCTTCCAGACTGTCAGTCGACACTTCAGGAATATTCCCGTTAATGAGAAGGAGACACTTGCATATTTCATCTACATGGTGAAGAACAACAAGAGCAGGCTGGACCAGAAATCAGAAGGCAGCAAGCAACTAGACTGAAGGTTAACAAGACTTGAAATAAGAGAGACCTTGAAGGAATATATGGTATTGTGCATTTTAGGTATATAAGAACTGTTGAAGTATATTGTAAATTTTTTTTAAAAAATGCAGTGTCTGGATGACAGAAAAAAAATATAGACATTCTTATCAGGAGTATTTGAAAACATGTGCCCCACATGTTTCCGAAGACTTCTTCCCTCATTTCGAAGTTTCATTGGAATAAAGAGATGAGGATAATGGGGAAACCAAGTAAACCTGTAGGACTGTGGAGTTTGTCAACTTGGTGTTTTAAACCATTTCTGGAAATCTGCATCTCAGTGCAATTCAGATCCCAGATGGATTTTTTTTCACTGAATTCAGACTGCATCACAAACCACCATGCAGTTTGTCTTGGTACAGGACTGGAAGAGCAGCAGAGGTAAAATTCATTTTCGAGGTGCAAGGGTCAGAAGTTTATCTGAAGCTTGCTCCTCACCTACACATGCTCTGTCTTGCCTTGAGTCAGTGCTTCAAGTCCCAAACTTCTGCAAATGCTCCAGATCACCAGATCTACTCCAATGAATGCTACTTGACTAGTCTGAAATTGATGTGGGTTTTTTTTACCATTTTTCCTCCTGACCCCATCCAACATGGATGCCAACCACCAACTCTCTGCAATCTCTTTTTCTAATTTCTTTTATTTAAGAACTCACTAATGAAATTGTCTGTAAGCATTTCAAGACTTCTGCATTTCCTCAGAACGTGGTATTAAGGCAAACACAGTTTATTTGCTGGGTCTGATCATGTTGGTAGAAGTGCTTGTTTAATTCACTTATACATATTTCAGTGATGGTAGGTGAAACAATGGCTCTCTTAAGTTCTGTGTCAGGTCAGTATCAGTCACGAGTTTTGTGAATTTTATACTGAAGCTGTAGCAGGTGTCACAAAACTGCTGTGTGGATTCAGGGGCTCTGCAATCTCTGTTTAGTATAAAGCAGAGTTATGAGTGAGGCACCATAACCAGGGCAGCGATCTGACTGGAGCATTTCATGATGTATTTAATCTCTCCTCGCAACAGACAAGAAGTATGAAGCATTTGCCTTTCATGAGCATTGCATGTGCTTTCTTGAGAGCTGTGTGAGTGAGGATGGCACCCTGGTGCTCCCTAACTGGGCACTGTAGGAGGAGATCGCTCTGATTTTGTTATTTAAAACCAAGGTGTCCTTACAACTAACACAGCGGTTATTTTGGCAAAAGGAGCTTATAAAAGTGTTGGTCATGACTGACTGTTCTCCAGTGACCTCACATTCTCTTCAGGGGATCTCATGATTTAAAGCACCACTCCTATTTCTTTGTTGTCCTGACCAGTGTCTCCATTCTGGTACAAGATGCCAGGATTCCACATAGAGAGGATATTCTCAACAAGCCTTAAGCAGCAAACTGAACCGTAGAAAACTTCAGCTAGCATTTTGTAAATGGCAGATTTTAATATTTCAAAACTGGATGAAGCTTTGTTGAAGAGCTAAACACACAGGTCCAGATCCCAGCTTAGTACTGCATTGTGTTTCTTAAGGCATGAAGGGCTCACTTAGTGAAGCTCTTGTTGAAGCTCTCCCAGGGTCCCTTAAAAATCAAGTCACAATTTAAATCAAGTTCACATCATTCTGAATTGTTTGTTAATACTCCAAAAACATGTTCAATAAATTTCAACATGTATACGTTCTATGTCATAGGCAGAAATACTCTGTTATGGTATACTTCCCACTTGGGACATTTAGGGAGTGTGATTGTTTCAGCATTTCCTTGTTCAGTTCTGTATGGATTTTTAGAACATCAGACAAGAGAGAGGTTCAAGGAATGAGGAGAGAATGTCTTGCATTGGTATTTCATGAATGTTTAAAGATTTCCTAATTATGCTGGTCCTTTCCTTCTTGAAAGGGTGGAGTAATTCCCACATCAGTCAACATGATCTGGCTTCTCTCATTCAGGACAGATCACTAAAAGGGTACGTTCTCTGACTGCATGTTAGTCTTCAAAGTGCTCATGTCATCAGAGGATGTTACCAAGGCAAGATGAGTTTCTGCACTGAGAGGATTATGCCTCATCGTCATTTTTCCCCTGTACTTGGCACTGGTGAAGCACCTCGAGTCCTATGTCCAGTTCCAGGCTTCTCAGTTCAGGAAGGACATTGAGGTGCTGGAGCAACTCCAGAGAAGGGCACCAGAGTTGGTGAAGGGTCAGGAGCACAGGTCCTAAGAGGGGAAGCAGAGGTTGTTTACCCTGGAGAAGAGGAGGCTCAGGGGTGACTTTATCACCTTCCACAACTCCCTGACAGGAGGGTGTAGCCAGGTGAGGGTTGGTCTCTTCTCCCAGGCAACCAGCCACAGGACGAGAGGGCATGGTCTTAAGCTGCACCATGGGAAGTTTAGGTTGGACATTAGGAAAAAATTCTTCACAGAAAGGGTGATTAGACATTAGAATGGGCTGCGCAGGGAGGTGGTGCAGTCACCATCCCCAGAGGTGTTTAAGGAAAGACTGGACATGACACCCAGTGCCATGATCTGGTTGTCTTGGTGATATTTGGTCATAGGTTGGACTCGATGATCTCAGAGGTCTTTTCCAACCTAATTGATTCTGTGATTCTGTGATTCTAGACCAAAACTGTAAAAATGTAGTTTGTTTGAGATTTAATTTTTTTGTTGTTGTATTTTATTTTGTCTTGTTTCTAAGAATAAATAAATCTGTTAGGGTGCTTTAGTAGCCATCAGCAAAATGATTCTTTTCAAGGAAATATGGTGGCAGGTTCCATCTGTTCAGGTGTATTCACTGGAATGCTTTTGTGCAGAGGTGGTATCCAGGAAACTTTTTTTTTTCTTTTTTTCCTGAAAATAGTCGATTGATGTGAAATGTGATCCTTGTTGGTTTCACTTCTAAAGCAATTATACTTTTTGAAAAAATTCTTAGTGAAGTGTGAGGATGAAGAGATGTTTACCAGCCATTAGCAGTTGTTTATAAGGTGGAAAGCTTGGAGGCAAGACACCAAAGAAACAGAAGAATCTTTGGCTGTCGGACCCCATGGCCTTATAAACCCCTTGCAAATGCCTTATTACCTTGTTCTCAACTTAGCTAGAGCAAAACGCCTTGAGCAACAGAAAGCCGATGTCTTGTTGGAAGGGTCAGCCACTTGATGGCTCCCATGCTATGAACTAAAACCACACGTCAATTCAGTAGCAATATCCATGTTCAGGGTGCCTGTGATTCTTGAAAAGCATTTAGTGTCTAATAACCAGAAAACGCAACAATGCAATTGTCGTGTACAATACTGTGCTGTGTGTTCAATTCCTTATGCTGCATGCCAATTTAAAAAAAAAACTTTCCAACTTTTTTATTTGAAACTTCAAAGTAAATGTGCTTGAACCTCACAATTGTGAAGCCATGAGGTGGGACATTTTCTCAGCACTTTTAGATGGGACTTGTTGGAAAGGTGTAAGACCCAAATTGCTTTGGCTGGTATGATAAGGTTTCTTTTTTCCTTTTGCATTTTGCTTTTCACAGATGGGCCTTAAATTCTGTCTAGCTTTGAACCATGGAGCACAAGCCTTGGGGGCATGGGGGATGACCAGATGTCATCTTCTATTTACAATAGTGGAAGCTTATTTCTTACAAGCCTGTATAGGTGACATTCACCCTGGGGCAGAGGAATCATCTCTGAAGGTCTCCAGCCATTATATAGCCTAATGCAATTCCATAGCCTAGCTCAATTCTCATTGAAGAGCTGCATTAACTTAATTAGAGTTCTGAATAGATCCAAAGCCATTAGTATGCAATCCAAATAATGCAGAAACATCTCTTCTGGGTTAATTTCATCCTCTATGCTGACCCTCTGCTCACTTCAAGGGAAGAAGAAGAAGAAGAAATCGTTGCTGGTAGTTACTGGCTTGAGCTCAACTAAAGGGAGTTGGAAGCATGCAAAGACTCGAGTTGTTGGCAACTTGATGGCTGAAAAGTGCAGATATGTCCAAGGAGGCTGTGTTAGAATGAAGTTTATAAAATTTCTGAATCTCAAAGATTATTGTCTATCAACCTGAAGCAAACAATTGCATTGAAGGGTAATGTTCCTTTTGCCAGGCACTTTAGATGCTCAGCCTGAGAAAAGCAGAGTGGGCAGGTTTGTACCACTTGTCCCCAGTATTTTGGGTCCCATTTTTTCCTAGAAATGTGGCTGTAAACCACTAGATACCCCAGTGTGCAAGACTTGACCAAAACACATCAAGTCTGGCATTTCAACTTAGTCTAAAGTGCAAGCTGGTTTCAGAGAGGATTTGAATACAAGAGCTGAAATAATCCACAGTAAATGGGAGTTTTCATGCGGGTCATGATGGCACAGAGAGGATGAAACAGGACATGGCCCACAGAGAAACTGAACAAAACACTCATCCACAGGCAGCAGTGTGGGGGATGATTTGTTCTGCGTCAGCTCTTGTGATGGATGTTTTATGAGAGGGGGAGGAGGGGGAGCTGTGCACTTTACATCTTTTGGTTGAGCCAAATGTAAATACCAATGGGAGATCTTCAGCAGTAACTGCAGTTGGAGGGGAGGGTCTGCTGAGGGACTGTTTATTTAAATTGGCAGATCACTGGACTTCCCTAGAGCACTAGAGTCACTTTGCCTCTACAGTTTAGAAGAATGGGTAATACAAGGTGGCCTCCCCTCCAAGAGGAGCCCCTGTTCTGCCCAAATTATTGACTGAAGAGTCCCAAAGGTGAAGGAATGTTATTGATGCCTCACTCCCCCTGTCACTGATGCCCTTTAGCCATCTCCAGCTTATCAAGTTGGGGAGTTTTCATTTCCCACTTTCAAAGTGCAAATGAATTGTTACAATGTAAGATACTCCTTGCACTTTTCACAGCTGTCCCTGGTCTCGTGTTTTTGACTTGCCTGTGAACGCATCTGATTGAGATGAATTAAATGCTTGAAGGAAGTGTGGGGAGAGGGGGAGGCTCCTGCCTTAAACCTGAACTTCCCTTGCCTGCAGCTCTGCAGCCATCCTGTACATCAGCAGGCTCCAGGAGCCTCTGGCTTACCTGAGCCCTAACAGAGCTGGCTTTACTCCTGTCCTACCCACACTCAGCTGGTGCAGGGGAGGTAGGTAGCAGGTAACCTGCAGAATGGTTTGGAGTCTTTTGGCAGGCTTACTGGGAGAGAAAAACTGTGTTCCCTCTTCTCATTCTGGCCTCCATGTGTTGTGCTGATCTTATGCCAAATGTTTTGGACACCTTGTATTTTTAACTGTGTAATATAGCTGTGTATTGTTAAAGCAACCTAGTAACTTATAGCAAAAACTGTAGAACTCATTTCTCTGAGGTGTAGGAAATGTCCTGCTTCCACTGTGTATGAGACTTTAACTCTGTACTGTCTGACAAAGATAAAATGCTCAATTTCACTTTAATAAATGATCTATCTAGCAACAAGGCCTACATTCCCTTCTGTTTGCCTTTCTGCCCTCAGCACTGATGGCTTCAGAGCCAGCGGAATTCTTCTTTGGATGTTTTGTGTCAGGCTTCTTGGATTCACTGTCTTTTCCCACCCACATCCCCAGGGTGAAAACTCTGCAGACATGGAGCAGAAAACTCAGGTGATGGGGTATTTTGTGACAAACCCATGTGAGTTGCACAGGTGCAGTTTGTGGAGGTTTTTGAATACAACAAAAAGACAACCTGCAGGAAGGATGGAGATTGTTGAAGAACCACATGACCTTACATTTTGGAGGGTGTTGGGCTTTTCTACAATGGGGATCTTCCCCTCCAGTATTATGATCAGTCAATCAAGTGCACCTTCTCGTTTGATTCATGTTTGCTAATGAATCTTTATGTCTAGTTCAGCACTGTGCTTCTGCTTCCTTCTCAAGCACACCCCTGTATTCATTTCACATGTGGCTTATGGCTCTTCCCATCCAGAGTCAAAGCTGCATGTCCGGCTGACAAGGTGGGTGCTCCTCCAAAGCGGTGCTGACTCTCAGCATCCTAACATTCAAGATCCTTTCCCATTAAGTGCTTTGTTTCATTTTTTTTCCCATATTGTGGTTCTTCTTAACCATCAGCCTCAGAGGTAAAGGTGCCTCACTTTTTTACTGCAGTGAAGAAACGAGTGGTGCCAGAAACTGGGACTTGAATACGTGCTCTCCTGAACCCTGTCATGGTGTTTCCAAAGGCTCTGCTGGCACTGGCTTGGGTCATGCTTTAGCCTTGATTTTTAGCCAGGAAAGAGTTTGTACTATAGCTTTTCAGGCATTTGGGCTCTCACAGTGGAGGATGATCATATGTTGAAAGCCTTATGCCTAAAATACAAGGCCAGAATTTATCACTGTCAAATTGTAATCAGTTATCCCTGTGGGAAAACTGGGCATATTCTGTGATTCTATGAAATTGGGCTGTTGATGTGCATTAAAGATTTGCACAGATAATTCTCCAGGAAACAATCCCACAACATCTCCTGTATCCTTCCTTATTCCTTGGTGCTGTCCTACTACCAACTGACCTGTCTCCTTATTGTCATTCAGTTCATGGCAAGGAATAAAATACCCCCTAGGAGAAGAGTGGCAGCTTGTATTGCTGCAGTATGATGACTTCCAGCCATAAGGAATATGCCTATTTATACTCCTGTGTAGGGGACACGTTCCCCCACCCATCCTGCATCCCAGGGTAACTCGTGATAGAAATAAACACTACCTGTTAATCTGTTACTTGTATAGGCTAATGCATAAATGCTACTTAATCTCATGTTTGCTCCCTGCCAAGAAACCCACAGCAGACGTCAAGCTCCAAACCAGGGTGGAATCTGCTCAGTGTTTTTAACATATTCACACAGAGAAATGCACACCCGTCCCTGCACTCCTGGTTGCCGTGTGAGGGCAGTGTTAGCTCGGGAACCCTGGAGGTGGGTGCTCTGCTGGGGCACCAAGGCTGTGTCCCCATCCCAAATCCTCCACTGTAGGAGCTGCCTGTACTTGTCAGAGACCGGAAACGGGATTATGCTGTGCTGGGATGTGGAGATCATAAAAATGGTTTGTTTGGGTTTTGGGTTTTTTTTTTTCCTTGTTGGACATTGAAATTGAACACGTCCGATCCTCTGTGTGAGCCGTCCTGTGGCCTCCTTGCAGCGCTGATGGAAACCAGGCGTCAGCTCTGCACTCCCCAGCAGAGAGGGCAGCGCACACGACTGGGGAAAAATGTGAATGTGGATTTAATGGTTTTGTGTCTTAGGGATGTGGTTGAGCATGAGGAGTGTGTGGGGGATAAGGGATAACTGCATGGTTCCACCAGCACAGTCTCACTTTGCCGGGAGCTGGAGTCGATTTCACATCTCTTATCCTTGCAGGCAGTGCTGGCTTCTTCCCTAAGAACCTCAAAAACGCCCAGTGTGCTTTTAATTTTTTTTATTTTTTTTTTTAACATTCTCTGAGATCTGTTCCTTTTATGTGTTACAGGATCACCAGAGGACCCTCAGCAGGGAACACCGTGGTGCTGTGGGGAAGAGGGAAGTGTCAGGCAGCTGAGGTGGCTCTGCTGCTTCTCCTACCACAGGCATGGACAGCCAGGGACCAGAGAGCACAATGATGGGCACCCCATTGGCATCACACTAACTCAGGTTGTGGTCATAAAGCACAGAGGAGGCTCTGAGTCCAAGAGGTGTGTGAGCATTGCCTGTGTCTCTTCCTGGCCTTGATACCTGTGGGGGCAAGACTGTCTTTAGAAAAGAGAAGGTGTATCCAGCGGTTCTGCAGGCAGCTCATTTACACCTCCCTGTGTGTCTGGGTTCTCAGCAGCTCCTGCAACCGTGGAGCAGATGTTGGGGCAGCCATGGCCTGGCAGCCAGCCCTGAGCAATCCCAGCTCCTGTTTGGTGACTTCCCATCCCAGCTGCAGGCCTGTCATTGGGCTGGGGTGGGAAAGGCACTGCCACACTCAGCCCCTCTGCATGGGGGAAATCACCTAGCACCTCAGTTCTGCCCGGCCACAGAGGACAGCCAGGGTCTCAGTAGGTGTCCCTGAATGGGACTGTGGAGCTCTTCCATGTTCAGTCCACCCTGTAAACATCTCTGCAGTTCTCCCACTCACCTTTCCAACAGAACCAGGTTGTTTAATTTTTTCCTGGAATTTCCACTTCGCTGGCCGTAAACCCTGATTTCCTTGTAAATGCAGAGCCCTTGGTTCACTACTGCTGGCCTTGACTCACCTCAGCCCTCTCTGGCTCTGTTTTCCTGGGGATAAAAAGCAGGTTAAAGCCTTCACTGGCACTGGGTACTGACAGAGTTTTTCATATTAGACTTGCACAAACTACAGTGCCAGGGAGATGCTGTCCCTCACCAGGCTATTGCTTGTCCTCCCTTCTTTTCCTGATCCTGTTTTCCCTGCTCCTTCCAGCTGCTCATCTGCTCCAAGTCCTTCATTGCTCCACAAGGCAGGCCAAGAAAGGTACCTCCACAAGGGCCTTCCCACCTTTTTATGCCACATCCCTAGAAATCTAAAAGATCCTTCAGGGCTTTGGGTATGGAGTTGCGTGGGTTCAGCCCTAAGCAGCTGCCTTGGTTCCTGAGCGTTGTGTCAGGTGAGTTGTTGAACACAGCAGCCCAGGCTCGAGTTTGAGTTGAGCTGATGAGCCCCAGTGCACAGCCTACCCTCCTCCTCTCCCTCAGCCACAGGACCAAAGCAGTGGAAGCCAAACAGTGGAGGTGAGCAGAGGAGGGAGTTACAGAGTTGACACAGGCTTTGTGCACTAGCTCAAACTCGTAACTCCTGCTCACATCTTGGCTTGGGCAGGAGATCCTGGCCAAGGCAATTAAACCAGCCTGCTCTAGTCCCCATTTCCCCCTCGGCTGCTCCTGCAGGTCACTCACAGGCCATGAGAATTTTGTCAAGGTAGCTGCAGTCTAAGTTAAAAAAATCCCCTTTTCCTCTCAATCCCTCAACTTTCAGCTGCTGGTGATGCCATAAATTCCCCTACTTCTCTGGTTACTGTAAAATCTTTCAGGGTGGTCAGGACCTGAATTCCTCATGCAAAAGAAGCATGGGGAAAAGGAAACTGCAAGCAAGGGCCTTCCCTGCCTCAGGGATCTGTCGGAAGGACTCAGTGAGGCTCCAAGCATGGTTTCTTTGCTTTCCAAGCAGGGACTCCAATAGGGGTGAAAACCCACATAGATTGGATTTGGTTTAGAAAATAAAATTAAAGTGAGAAAGTAAAAAAAATTTAGACTTCATTTGCCCTGTGGCTTCAGAGTCTTCCCATGCTTAAACATCATTTCTACAGCTACGGACTAGAAATGCATCTTCTCTTCAGATGGGTCTCAGAATCACAGGACTCTTGGAGCATGGAGATTTGAGGAAGAGCTACTTGCCTGTCATGAACTTTGCAGCTGGAGGAGTCTCCGCTGGACAGAAAATCTTCCCACCTGAGCATTGCTCCCAGGAGCCAGTCTGCCTTGGAAGCCAGCAACTGGGCTGAGAAGCTCCGAGTGTTGGGAGAGGATCAAAAAGCTCCCCTGGCAGTAAATCTTTCACCTGCCATGTGACTCACTGGGGTTTGTGGCCATTCCTCTGAGGTCGGCCCCGGGTCAGGATTTCTCCTGTCTCTTTAGCCCCCAAACCTGGAGATTTTTGTCTTATCTTTGACGCCATCTTGACACCGAAAACAAATTATGGCCCAATTCCCCTTACCGAGAGGGGCTGGGGCTGCCTGAAACGGCCAGAACCAGCAGGGGCTTCCTCAGGAACGGCATTTTGTGGAGCTTGGGGTGGGGAGGGGGCATGGATGGGGTACCCCTGGCATGGGCCTGCCCATGTGCCTCTGCTCAGCATGGCAGGAGGGACATCCCATCCACCCCATCCATCCCATCCATCCCATCCCACTCGCTCTGGCTGCACCCATGGGCTCCGGAGTGGCCAAGCAGAGGTGGGGCACAGCAGTGGTGTCCAGAGGGGCTTGCCCCTGTCCCATGCCTTCCCCCAGCCCAGAGGGGCCCCATGACAGGAGGCAGCAGCCCTGGCCCTGGCCATGACCTTCGGGATGACCTCAATGGAGTCCCTGCCGGGGCTGGGACCGGCTGTGCCTCTCACCCTGGGCTGGGATGTTTCCGTGCTCACCCCAAGGAAACACCCAACAGCAGCATCACAACTGAACGGCTGAACTGAAGCTTTTTAAATAAATTTTTCTTCCCTTCTTTCAGTGTTATTACACCGAGCTCTCCTCCACTCTGTGCCTGGGCATTTCTTGCCCAGGGTTGTGCTGCCTGCCCAAACTCAGCAGCTGTTTTGAGGGCTGGCAAATCCAAATCCCTCCAGGACCGTGCTCCTGGGTGAGTGCGTGGCTGGGGCTGGGTGTTTCTTCCTCCCCCTCCCCCTTTTTTTTTCTTTTTGTCAGATTGGTATTTTATTTGGCTCCATCCTGTCTACCGAGCTGTCCAGTGTAACCCTTCCCTTGCTGCTTCTGAGATAAGAATAGGCTCCCCTGAGATCAGATAAACAGGCCCATAAATACCTACAACAACAAGAAGCAGGGTCTGGGCTTGGCAGAAAAGGAGAAAGCGAGAAAACAAAAAGGAGTCATTCCTTTGCACACCGAACCCCAAGGCGTGCAGAGCGAGGGGTGGGAAGAGCCCCACAGCCCTTCTACGTCCAGCACTCGCCCCCTCGGCCAGACAGAGAGCGAGGGGCAGGCAGAAGGGTCCCCTCAACTGTCCCCCGTGGCTGGATTCCAGCGGCAGGGGACATGGCACGTATGATGCTGCCCCGGGGCCGAGCGATCGCGGTGTGTGTGCGCCTCTGTCCAGGCAGTGCCGCCCCCGGCCGGCGTGCCCGCAGCGAGCTCCTGCCCAGCGCCGCCAAGTTCACGGCAGGGTCGAGCCGTAGGTGTGTGCAGGGCCACCTTCCCCGACCGATGAGCGAGGCCCCTGGGCAGCCAAAAATTCCAAGCCGGTGGCCAAACCGTTCTTCTCGCAGCCGGTTCTGGCGCCCGCGGCACCGGGAGCTCTGCCGGGCTCCGCTCCCCGGCGCAGGAAGGGAGGCGGTCCCCGTGCGGGGCTCACACCCCGCGGCAGCTCCTCTCGCTTTGGGGGTGAACGGGGGACCCCCGTCCCGGCTGGCCCCGGCGCTGGGCTCAGCCTCGCCTCCCCTTCCCGAGCAGCAGAACCGCCTGCGCGCTGCCGAGCCGGGGACGGAGCCCGCTCCCAGCAAATACAGCCCTTCCAAAGCGTTCCGGCGAGCAGGAAAGCCCCTGGATAGAGGAAATGTTTAGACCCACTGTCCCCCAAAACGCTGAGCCGACACCTCCCAGGAAAACCCCCTTGGTGGGCAGGGAAGTCCTGGAAACCGAGAGCGCTTTCACTCGCAAAATTCCGAAGGAGCAGGGCAGGCTGGCACCGGCAACCCCTTGCCCAGAAGTTTGCAGGCAGCAGGTACCACCACCAGAAACCTGTGGTAAGAAAAGCAAAGGATGCAGGGTGCCCCTTCCCAAAAACAAAGCTGGAAACCCGTAAAATGAAAACCATCGGAGGTTTTTGGTGGGGTGAGAGGTCCGTAGCAATGTTCCAGGTAGACCCCGGTGTGCCGGGACAGAGGACGCGATTCCTTGTGCAGATTCCTATCCAAAGTCGCCCCTGCTTCACGCAGCAGAATAAATCCCAGGCCCCCATTTAACCATTTCCCGTATCCATTCCCAAGGGGCAGCCCCAACTGCATGGATACAGGGTTAGTGGCTGGGATATCGGCTGGCACACGTAAATAGGATTGGGGCTGGATATATTTGTGGGGCGCTGGCTCGGGAGCTTTCCCCTAAAAACCCATCACTTTAAGGGACAGTGAAACTCAGCCATAAAACAGGCTATTTGGGGCTGATTTTCTGTACATTTTCTTTTTTCCTTTTTTTTCTTGAATGTGTTCAGCCTTAGCAATGCCCTAGTCTAACTTCACTCGTGGAATTGGTACCATGTGAAACTTTTTATAGCTCAAACCAAAAAAATACCACTGTGGGCATTGCTCCTTTCAGGCAGTCAATTTTCATCTCAGTCTCACTCAAAGAGATCGGAAAATAGATCAGGGGCTGGGAAGGCAGCCACTGGAGCAAAGGAAGACTGATTCATGCAGCCAAATCCTTCATCAAGATTTAATTAAACCACCCAGACCCCTGAATGTTTGTGTGTCTGTCCATCTGTATTTGTGCACACGCACGAAGTTGTAAAATCCAAGCTGCTTCCCCTCGGACGAGCTGGGGTATTTCTGATGTGTGTGGCTGCGCAAGTACAGATTGATCAATGTGTCAGCGTTTTACAGATGTTGCATCATTATTTCTATACCTTTAGTTGCAATCAAAAGCTTGGTTTCAAATAGAAACTGCAAAGCTCCCTGCTGAGCTCTGAGGTTAACCTTGCAATAACGTTCAAGTTTTTCCTGTGATAGTTTTCTTTGCCCTGAGCAGCGGATGAGTGCCAGGGTTTATCCCAGTGTCTCTGGGAACAACGGCGTGGGAAGTCAGGATCAGGCCTTGAGCCTGTGCACACACATCTTGGCAGTCTCTGGTAAGAGAAGCGTGTGTGCACAGAATAAAGGAAAGGGGATTTGGCTTTAATTATTAAGGATTATTAAGGATTTATGCCTGAGAGGTGCCAGAAATGACTTTGGGCTGCATGAGCGTTGGTGTGTCTGGGGCTTTTGGATGGTGAGGAGGGGATGTTGTGCCTTCAAAATGCGGCCAAGGCAGCGCCCAAGAGGGGATCCAGGGGAGAAAGTGCTGCTGATGCCAGAGCCGGGCGAGCTGCCTGGGCAGGGAAGCGCAGCCGGGTCCTGCTCCTCTGCGTGGCAGCGATAAAAGCGGCGCTCCACAGCTCCGCGGCGCTCCTATCATCCAGCCCTGGAAAGGCGAGCTTCTGCCATCCTTTCCCAGTGCAGTCCCTCTAGCAGCTCTCCCGAGTCGAGGGGAAGGGGTTGGAGGGCAGGGGCAGAGCTCGTGCCCTGGGGCAGATTGCGGGGACACGTCTGTAGAGCCCTGCGAGCTCCTGGGGCGGGCGCGTACGGCAGAAACGAGTCCCAAAGCCAGCCGGGGAGGAATTCCCTCGCCAGGATCGGCCCCACAGCAGGGTACTGACTTCAGAGGGGTCCCTAATCCCGCAGCGTCCCTCGCCCCGCGAGCAGCGCAGGGGGCCCGGCTGCAGCCGCACCATTGCCCGAGCAGAGGGAAGCGGAGGGCTCGGACCCGAGGCCGTTTGGCATAAAGTTTAAATTTTATTTTATTTAATTTTTTTTTTTTTCAGTTACTCAGTTTTAAATACGTGCTGTGGCGCGCCCGGTCCCTCGGGAAGTGGTCATGCAGATCTGAGGTAGAAAACCCGGCACAGGAGTGTTCCCAAATGCACCTCTAGGTAGTTTCACCGCAGCCAGGCGTCGGTCAGGCAGCGGACGGGGACAGGGACAGGGACGGTCGGGGGGCTCGTATTTACAACAGCAAACGAATCGAACCGATCCAGCCCGGCCCGAGAGGGCAGGAGCCGTCGATCGCTGCTGGCAGCGGGAAGGAGCAAGGATTACTGCAAACTGGGGAAGGGCCGAGGGAGGAAAGGAGCCGACGGGGCGAGCAGGACCCGGCCCCGCAAAGCGCTCTCGCCTCTCCCGCGGAGCATCCCTCCGCGCCGGGGCAGCCGGGCCGGGCTCCCGCATCCTGCGCCTGGACGGGCTCCGGCGCCGGGCCGGCATCTCCGACATTGCACTTGGAGGGGCGAGCGGGGCGGCGGGGGCAGCCCTCAGGGGTTCAGTTCCAGAGCCCAGACCTGCTGGGGCCAACCCGTTCGGCCCTTCAGCTTCTTCTCGCCGTGACCCAGAGGCTGCGAGTAGACCTCGGGTTGCTGCGGGAGAGGAGACGGGGAGAGGGAGGAGAAAGGAGCGGTCAGGAAACGAGCGGAGTCCCGGACCCCGCCGCTCCGAGCGGCTTTACCAGCCCGGGGGTAAAGAGGGGTTTGGGGGTCCCGCTGCCCCACCCGCCCGCTGCAGCAGGGAGGGGAGAAGCGGCCGCCCTTGCTCCGAAACACTCCCGCGCCCGCTGGTCCTGGGAGAGCTCCCGGGAGAGGTGAAAGACAGTCCCGGTATCGGGGCCTGATCCCTTAGGGAAAGTGCCCAGGAGCCCTCCGGGCAAGCTGGAGGGGGTGGATTCTCCGCCGAGTTTCCCTCCACATAATTTTTTTTAAATTATTTAAAGCTGGAAAACAAAGGGTTCCGCGGGGCCGGGAGAATTACGAGGTTTTTTCACCCCTGTTCACAGGGCTTTTCCCGCCTGCTCCCCGTGGGGACGCGGGTCCCGGTCCGCCTCTTACCGTCTCCCTTTTCCTCTTGTTCTCCCTGCCGTCGGCCTTCTTGAGCTCGGCTTTGAAGCCCTCGGTGTCCCCGGGCTGGCTGTCCTTGGCCAGCACCTCCATCAGGTAGGCGATGTAGCTGGTGGCCAGGCGCAGGGTCTTGATCTTGGAGAGCTTGGTGTCGGCGGGCACGTTGGGGATGCACTCACGGAGCTCGGCGAAGGCGCTGTTGATGCTCTCCGTCCTCCGCCGCTCCTTCTTGGGTGCCCCGACTCCTTTTCTCCGTCCCAGGCGGCCGCTGAAAGCCTCCAGCCGCCCCGGGCCGGCCGGGCCGTACTCGGCGGGGCCGTAGCTCGGGCTCTGCCCGGCGAGCTCGGGGGTGCCCTCGGCCGGGTTGAGCACCCAGCCGGGGAAGTAGGCGCGCTCCTGGTGGCACCGCGCCGCCGGCCCGAAGAGGAAGGGGTCGTGCAGCATGTGGTGGTGATGGTGGTGGTGGTGGTGGTGCTGGTAGCCCCCCACCAGGTTCATGGTCCGCCCCGCTGGCCCCGGGGGCCGCTCAGCAGCGCTCCATGGCCGGCCGGGCGGCGCTCCCCGCCGGGCAGCGGCTCCGACGCGGGGCTGCGGCGGCGGAGGCGGCTGCGGGGTTTGGGGTGTGGCGGTCGGGCTTTGGGGTTTTGGGTTTGTTGTTTGTTGCCCTTTTCTCTTTTTTTCTTTTTTTTTTTCCTTTTT
>VWZG01000077.1:62001-105797 GCA_013396735.1 Grallaria varia | reverse complement strand
TTTACCCCCTCCTGGAGCCTCCCGACCCTGCCTTTATATAGGGCGGCGGCCCCCCCGCCGCGAAGCCAATGGGCAGGGGAGGATGCGCGGGGGCCCCGGGGGGAGCGGGGCGGCCGAGGGGGCGTGCGCCGCGCTCCGGGCTCGGGGCTCTGGGCTCGCATCTCCGCCGCCTGCCTTCGCCCCCCGCCTGCTCCTCGCCTGCAGCGAGAAGGGCATGAGGAGGACCCGAGGGGGACCCCAGACTTCGCCCCGGTGCGTTTCGATCCCCGAGCCCCCCGAGAGCCGCCGCGCCCGGGCGGGGAACGAGAGGCGGCAGCGGGGCGGGGGAGCCGCGGGTGTCCGGACCCCCGACGGCCGGGCCGGGCCGGGCCGGGCCGTGTGAGCGCTCCGGCACCGCAGGGACCGGGGGCTTTCTGCTTCCCGAGAGCCGCGTCCCCGCTCCCCACACGCGGCAGGGTCGCCCCCGTGGGAGCGGAACGCGGGGAGGCGGCGGGGCTGTGCGGGATGCTGGGGCCGCGCCCGGAGCCCAGGGAGCCGCTGATGGGCAGAGGAGGGGGCAAAGGAGCCAAAGGGAGAACCGGCTGTGCACCCCCAGGTTTGAGGATGGCACGGATGGAGCGTGGGCTGCCCCCCTGTGCGTGGGGCTCGTGGCCCACGCCTGCCCCATGCGCTGCACAGCTGCACACAGATGTGCACTGCACGCATGTACAGCACACCCACGCTGTACAAATGCCCGCCGCACATGTATGTGGTTACACCACACACATGCATGTGTTTGCACCATGCACATGTATGTGGTTACACCACGCACGTGTGCCGCTTGCAGAAGTACTTTGGACACATTGCCCACAGGTACCACAAACACAGAGATGCTGCATACGCTGCATGACTCTCTGTGCTGTAAACATGCACCACAAACACAGAGGTGCTGCACACACTGCATGACTCTCTGTGCTGTGAACATGCTCCACAAACACATTACACACACCACAAACGTTACACACACACTTAACTGCACCATTACACCCACGAGCAGCACAGAATGTGCTGCACATACAATGCCACCATATGTATATTACATACAAACACATTACATACACACATACCACACGCATGGCACATAAACACACCTGTGCACAGACACTGCATAGATATAGAAATGTATAAAAATGATACTGTCCTCACACAGAAACTTATTTGCGACAGGGCAGTGGGGACCTGCCCTGTTTTCCTGTCCCAGCCTGGTCACAAATGGGCTGGGGGGAGCCTGCTGAGTTTGGGATCTTGTATTTCACTACACCTCCCAAACCCAAGCCCAGCGTGAGGCCCTGCAGTGGACAACACATCCCACTTGCCTTGGCAGCCATGGGACACAGACTGCCAGGAGGACATCTTCTGGACCCTGGGCTTCACCCCCATTGCGGCGGGGTGACATTGGGGCCAACCCCTGCTCTTGGCCCAGTGAGGACAGCCTGGGCGACCACAGCATGGCGGGGCAGGAAGGGGCTTTGGGCCCAAGGTATGTTAGCGATTAACGGCGCTTTCCAGCGATTCATCTTGCAGCGGAGGGTGGAAACGTTGGAGGGTTGTTTGCAGGCGCTTGTATTAATCATCCGGGCTAACACACCATTAACGTCCTCCTGCATTTTAAAGATGACAAATTTTATTTGACTTCTCTCAATCACGGTTCCCGGGTGGATTCGGGAGCCACTTAAATGCCTCGGATTTTCCATCGTTAGTTGTTACAAGGCGAGTTGCAAAGGCAGGAGGCTGGGGGGGCCAGGGCAGGGTGCAAGGGGGTCTCCGGTTCTGCCGGGCCCCGGCGTCTGGGGGGGAGCGGCCGTGCTGGATTGCCCAGCTTTGTTCCCCCCGCTTTGTTCTCAGCTGCTGCAGAGCCCCCCCTTCCCCACCCCCTTTAAACAAGCTCCCTGCAAACATTTGCTAGTGATTACTCTCCCGTTAGAGTCGGGCCTTGGGTAGGGCGTCGTGTCCCTGATTTCCTTCAGAACACCCGGGGCTGGGTGGGATCCACAAGCCCAGTTCAGAGCTGGTGGGAGCCG
The DNA here is from genome assembly GCA_013396735.1 of Grallaria varia. Taxonomy (NCBI): domain Eukaryota; kingdom Metazoa; phylum Chordata; class Aves; order Passeriformes; family Formicariidae; genus Grallaria; species Grallaria varia. The sequence continues at coordinate 103,737 of VWZG01000077.1, read as the reverse complement.
GTGCCTGCCTGGGTGAGGTTCTGGGGTCTCATCTCATGCCTCACCCCCCCGTGCTGGTAGACCATCACCTGCAGAGTCCTGCTCTCTCTTACAAACCATCCCGGCTCCTTGCCGAGCTTCTCCCCAACCCTGTAAAAGCCCCAATTCAGCAAACAACCAGGCTGGAATCTGTGCCATCCGACCTCAACTCAGGAAAACATCCATCCCGAAAAATACCCCTTTTATCCCCATAGCCCTGCATTGTACAGGCCACTCACACCAACCTCCAGCTCAGAGCTGTCACCTTGAGCTGTGCACCAGAGTCACCTCCAGCCTCTCACCACTGAGCCAGGTAAGACCAGCCCAGGCTCGGACATTATCTTGCTTTGTCCACCCCCTGACAGTGGTCCCTGGACCCTGCAGAGTTTGGAAGTGCCTCAGCTGAGCAAATAGTGGGACCAGAGGGTTGGTTTTCCTTTGGAAAATCATTCTAATCTTTCGTGTTTTAATAAAATAATAAAACCAGAGCCCTTTTCATGCCGACACCTTCTAAATCAAACCAGACTGCCTTTGTCATGGCGTCCAAATTTAGCACTTCTCGAACTTTTGGTGAGTTTCTTTAACTTCACATCTCCCCATTTGCATGGGGGGGAAATGCCAAGCACCTCAGAGCAGGCAATTTGCTGTCATGGCAGGAGGAACCGTGTTCCTCTCCACCTGTTTTCCTTCAAATCCTTCCCAGAGAAAGGTTTCCTGCCCTCATGGCCAGATGATGGTGAGGGGGCAGTGCTGCACGCCGGGGCTGAGGTTGTCCCGGGTGTCTGTGGAGCCCAGCGCCCCAACCCCAGCAGGAGCCACCAAGCTCTGCGCCCATCCGCTCTCCCAGGACAGGGGCTGAGGTTTTGGCTCCAGCCCCTCAGCCACCTCCTTATCAGCGCCCAGCGAGCGGCAGCCCCGGGTGTCCTGTGACTTTGACGCCAGCTCTGCTCCCCTCCTCCGGCTCCCTTATCTAAATAGGAGCGTAAATCAGGGCCTTGGCAGATGCCCTGGCAGGACAGGGACTCCATAAAAAGGGGCTCTGCTCCAGCTCTGTTTACATTGCAGCCCCGTAAAATATTCCCCTTGTCTTCCTTGTTACCATCTCCTTGCAGCATCCCGGCACCTTCCCGCACCCATATCCCGCCCCCTTCCCCACAAGCTCCACTGCAGCCCCAGAGTGAAGCCAGGAGGGTCCCAACCCCAATGCCCCACAGACCCCCACCATGTCCCCTATCAGGTTGTGCCCAAGGTACCTCCACACCCGGCCACTGCCTTCAATTCCCTCCTCAGCCCCGGCCGGCGCAGAGCAGGGTTGAGCCAGCACCCCTGGGCAGCTGGGTTGTGTCTAAAGGTGCCCCTGGGTATTTATAGCACTTGCCTGAAATAATGCAATAATAATCACTCAGCACCTTCCTAACAGTTCTGCTCCTGGAGGCCTCGGGGGACGGTGGCAAAAAGCCTCGGGAAACTGAGGCACGAGCAGAGTCTGCTCCAAGGAGAGGTGCAGGAGGCTGCTCTGGGGGATTGTTTTCCTCCTGATGTTGTAAAGAGAGAGACAACCTGCCAAAGTGAATGAAATCAGGTTTGATCAGTTTGATCAGAAATAAGCTCAGCCCTGGGGTCATAGCCAAGGCTGGGCTGCAGAAGCCCACGCAGGGCATCCCTCCTCTCCAGGACAGTTTGCCACACACGTCCTGCTGCACCAGCTCGGGTCTCCTACGGGTGAGGGAGCGTTGGGGTGCAGGGGAGCTCACACCTGTCACTGCTTGTGCCCCTCTGCGCCCACACACTGCTGGAGTCCCCCAGACTGCATCACTGGGCTGCTCCATCCCACATCAGCATCACAGGAGCAACCCCAAGTGCAATTCACTGCGTCAAAGCCCCACCGAAGGAGCAGGAGGAATTGAGGGTGAACACGGTGGTGTGCCCTGATGCTCCTGTTCTCAGCAGCAACCCACAGCATCTTCTCTGTCCACACACCTCTCACGACATACAGGATGACTGCAACCACTGCCCCTCAAGAAATACCATCTATTTGTGGCCAAGCAGCCACTGTCCTGTGTGAATAAATCAAAAGGAAAACAAAGCTTTACGGAAAAAAATATTAAATTTTCCATGTACTCCTGAAGGGATGCGCCAGGCACTCACTGTTTATTTTTTGGGCTCTCTCTTTGCTAGTACTGTAAGTGACATTGTGTTTACAAAAGTTTTTATGTCATCAGAGCAAAGTCACAGCTCAGCTTCCTCTCCTGTGTATTTTATGTAGATGGATGTGTCTGTGAGGAACATTCAAACTAAACAGAGCGCTGGTTTATAGGAAAATGTATTTATTTGAAAAATCGTAACTCACAATTTCGGCAAAACCGGGCTCCACATTTATTGCCGCTAATGGGGTGTGGCAGCCATAAATTAACCTGGAAAATTGCTGCGGCCATATCAACAACGGCTCATTGTGCTGACGGAGCAGTGCGGACCAGCAGCTCCCCAAAGACGGCTCATGTCAATTTGCAATTAGGTTTGGATGCAAACAATAGGCAAGGGGAGGTAACTGCAGCCTTGCCGCTGGAACCAGCCCCAAAATCATTGCTCCAAGCTGCCGTGGGTGCCCCACGTCTCGCTTAAAACAGTGCTGTTCCCCCACCTGATTGCCATGGAAATCAGTGGAAGGAGGGTCTACCTAAAGGGAATTTCTGTTTATATGACATCACCTGTCACAGACACGTAATTGGAGATAACAGAAAAACCCAATCCATGAGCTCCAGGTGAGCCACATGCATGGAGAGCTGGTCCAGTTGCTCCCTGGTTGACATCTCTTAACCCAGAAAGAAGATTTGCACTGAAGCAAAAGTGGTGTTTCTACCCTAGAACCTCCTCTTTCCTCACCCAGATTCCCTGCTGAGACCAACATTGGCTCACAAAGCCCTGGAGCCAGGTGCTGACCCCAGGGTAGAAGATGCCACCATCCCTCTCCATCCTCGATCCCCTGGCCTGGGGCAGGGTTTGAATGCTGACTTGTGGTGGCCTCTCTCCGCTCGTGGGGAGAAGCAGAGAAGAGCTACTGGATGACACAGGTCCCTGACAAAAAACAGCACCTTTCCCTCCTCCGTTCACTTTCCACTCCCAAAGCAAATTTACAAGAGCTCTAAAATGTCCTGCTCCAGGGCATCAGCCAACTGCTCATGGCTGGGGATTGGGAAAGACATTTCCTCCGTGTGAGAGGGATTGCATAAGCCCTCATTAAGGCGGCTCCTGGCATCTTCATCGAAAGCATCTGGTTTGGGGCACAGCTGGAGACAAACTGCTGGGTCTGGCTGGGTAGAGCTGGGCTCGCTGCTCCACCTTTCCTCTCAGTCAGACCTGGGTGCAGGTTTGGGTCATCTCGTATGTTCTGGTGGGGAAAGGGAGGTGGGTCATGACATGAGATGAGTCTTTCTCCCTCTCCCACTGCTCTCCATCTCATCCTGGTGGTGCCAGTGTGGGGACTCCTGTTCACACCTTTCCATCTGCTGGCTCCTGTTTGGCACTGCTGGGCAGGAGGAGGCACAGTTTGAGCTCAGACGGCCGGGCACCTCAGGTACTGGGATGTCCCATGTGTGTGAGGGGTTTTCCTGGTCATGCTGCCATCCCACCTTGCTTGAAAGAGGGGCATCCCTCCTGTGCCATGGACACTGTGGCTGGCACATGGACTGACCTGGCTTGGTGGTCGGGGTCCTGTCCAGCACTGTGTTTGTGGGACATAGCAGGTAAATGGCTTTGTGGTGGGTGAAGGCTTGTGACAGTGGCCCATGCCACCGAAATAGGTTGGAATACTTTTAACAGGGATCTGCTGTGCCACAGACTCAGTGTGATGTGCTGCCCCTGGGGAGCAGCTGGAGCCAGGGAACACCATCCTGCCCATGTTTCCCTGTGGTGAGACCATGTCCTGGTATCCATACTTCCCACCTTGGTCTCCATGAAGAACCACCTAGGGATTTTGATTCATTTTGTCTCTAAGTTTTGCAGGCAATTCCAGTTCTCATCACACAGTGCCTCATGCTGGGTCCAGCTATGCCTTCCTAGTGGTGCAAGGGTACGAGGATAGGGACAATTAGTGGTGCCTTATTATCCTGGTTATCCTTAGCCCTCCCAAAATTCCAGGGCTTCTCTCTGCTCAGGTGCAGGAGTTACTCCCATGGGAGCAGAGGGGCTGGTTTTCCCTTGGTCCCCAGCACTGAATCCCGAGATGTCCGTGCAGCTGCCAGGCCATCAGGTTACAGGAAGAGTCTTGAGATGGGTTTTCCAAGGGTGGGTTTTTTGCAGATTGAGATGGTTTTAAGAATTAACAAACGTCTGCTAAGACTTTTTTTGCAGCTGAAAATTATTTGAAGGCTGGGGGTTTTAAATAATTTTAGTGCTTTTTCCCACCCTTTTCTCCTCTGTTTTATAAATGGGAGGTGGCAGAAGCAGGAGTGCAACCAGCTTCAGATGCAGCCTGCAAATATTTTCCCTTTTAGGACACGAGTTTTGGGGAAAGGAGATGGCAGGGAGCTGGGGATAAGTTATTTGTATGGTTTCCTGGGGTTTTGCTTTATAGTCCTTCAAAAAAGAAAAAAAAACCAAATGAAAAAAAAAAAAAAAAAGAAAGAATAAAAAAAAACAGAACAGGGAAAAGAAGGGGAATCTGGCGAACACTTTCATATACGAAGTCACTGCTGGCCATGGGGTATATGCAATCTCATCACGCTGCCTTTTATAAGCAGAGCCTGTACCAGGCTGTGTTTTTTTGGGGATGACAGCCCTGGTCAGCCCTGGAACGTGCTCTTGAATTGCACAATCACAAATACATTGCAAAGATTTGCACTGAAGCAAAAGTGGTGTTTCTACCCTAGAACCTCCTCTTTCCTCACCCAGATTCCCTGCTGAGACCTGCAAAGCTACCAACCCCACACTGCACTGGGGGACATCCCTCCCGCTCTGGTACCTGTCACCCTCTGCCCTATTATCCATCAGTAAAGCGACGTGTGCAGTTTGGTTCAAGAAAACATCTCCGTAAAACCATTTTTTTAATGAAAGCTGCTCCAGTCTCTCCTTATCATCCGGGCAGTCCCTGGTTTTCAAGTTCAGGGTGGCGTTTTGCCTCCGCAGGGCTCATTATCCCCATGCCAAGCTGGGACTCAGTGCCCACACAGCTGTGCTGCTGCCTCCATGAGCATGGTGGAGTGGTAGGGGTGTTTTGGGGGAAAAAGGCAGAGAGCCACCAGGTGTCCTATTGGCAGTGTGGTCCATGGTGCCACCATGGACATCACACCTCCTCCCTTTCAAGGAGTCACAGCATGGGAATGTGCTGTGAAAAGTGAATCCAGACCTCCAAAGAATACCACTTTTATTGTGTATTAATATATACAATAAATATGTGACTCCTCCTAACATGTTCTGGGGGAAAAAATATTGTCTGAAATGGAGCTTATTGGAAGGAAATAAATGCTCCCGTAAAAATGCTGATCCCTCCCTAATTCTCAAAACTGAAACAAAATAGTTTGCTGTGAGCTGAAGACATTCCTGCACTTGGCTCCTGGTTTTCCAAGAAGAGCAGGGAACATGAAGGAAAAAACAAGCCTTCCCCATTAAAACATACTTAAGTGAAACTCCAGTTTTCTCTTAAACTTTGCTTGGAAACATTTGGAGGAGCTTCGTGCAAACCAGTTCTGCCCTTTGAAAAGCCATTAAAATGAAAAACACCCAACCCAAAATAGCCATTTCTTCAAGAAGCATCTTGTTTGGACAAAAGAGGTTTGTTTTACACTGTAAATCCAAAGGCTCCCAGGGAAGGATGGTGAAACCCCCCCGTGGCTCCAGGGATGTTGTGCAGGACATGGAGAAGGCTGGTGGGTGCTGGCATGTTGACAGACACTGCTGGAATGTCACCATGGATTGTCCCAGCTGCTGGAGTATCTCTGACTTCAGCACGGTGCGTTTTCCATCAGGATAAAGTCTTGCAGGGGTGTATTCTGGCAGGGAGAGATTTTGAACCAACATTTGGCCCTACTCTGATCTTGCCCCAGCACTCCTGTGACCTCTCCAAAGGGCCCATTGCATGGAAGAGCTGAGGACACCTACCCCAAGACAAGCAAAATCCATTCTCCAATGACATGTTAAGGCCCTTCTAAAAGTACTTTTTTATTTTCACTGGCTCTATGTTACACCTAAAACACAGGAAAAAAAATGCTGTTAATTCCTTAGGCGGAAATATGCACATCAACAATCCTTTTTATATATATAGCAATCATGTTTTTATATATATAAGTATACTTGTATATATAAATAAGTTTTTTAATATATAAAAAGAAAATAAATATAAATATAGGCATTATTATTAGTGCTGCTGTTGTTGTTGCAAATATAAAGAATATATATAGTGTGTGTATTTATACATGGTGCTGCTTTTTCTGCTCGTGGCATCAGTCTGTGATTTAGGCACAATTATTTCTCTGCCAGAGTCTTTGGTGATGAATTTTTGCCATGCAGCTCCCCTCCTTGGGCAGCATCCCAGCCCAGAGAGGCCCTGCCCAGGCGCTCAGCCCAACACCCGTGGAATTGAGGAGAAATGATCACTCATGGGTTTGCCGCCTTGTGAGGGGCACTGGGATCTTTCTGGATGGGCGCTCCTCCTCGCTGGGGCTCCCCAGGAAGGAGCCGGCTCAGCCCCACGCCTCACATGTCGGTGTGATGCCGAAATCTCAGGCTGGAGGGTCCCTGTGGTGGGTGCCGCGTCCTCCCCACCCCAAGGGCTGCTGCTCCCACTGGAAGGGGACGGAGGGAGGAGAGGCCGCACGGCTGTGAAACCTCAGCCGCGGAGGGTGGTGGTTGTTTCCTCGAGCCGAAACGGCAAGAAACATCATGTCTGAAGATGACAGGCTCGATTTGCCGTGTCATTAACCAGAGCCGAAACTCTAGCTGGGCTGGGTCTCCTGCGAGCCCTGCGCCTGCTTCCCGCGCCGCCCCCGAGCTCTGATTCCGCCAGATAAAGGCCTTTGTGGGTGCCTTTGCCTCGCTCAGACCTTGCTTTAATTCCACGGATGCTATTACGCACTATATGGGGTGAGGAAGCTGTTTCTCCCCCTCTCCCACACTCCCACAGGGGGTGGATGTGCCCCCTGCCATGCACCGGCTCCCCAACACACGTGTGGTCCCCCCGTGCATCTGCGAGGGGCTCAGATGAGCACAAAGCACGGCCCTCCTGCTCACCAGGAATAAACCTTTCCTTTCCAAGCTGTCCATAGCCTTGAGTTCACGTGGAAATGAGCCCCAGGGGTGGGGTGGTGAGGCTGGCGTGAGCTGTGGGTGGGCAGCAGCATTGGGAAACCCCCCAAAAGCCCTGTAACCACCCGCTGGCAGGTTCTGACTGTGGTTATAAACTGCACTCCCAATTAAAAGGAGCTGCTGTGACCCCAGTGCGCTGGACGTGGAGAGCAGCCACCGGGCAGGTGAGCTGAGCTGCAGCGCTGGGCCACTCCAGTGGCTTTGCTGGGCTTGTGGACACCAGCACTGAAACACAAGCCACTTTTCTTCATGGCAACTGATGCTCTGGGCTCTGAGCAGCCCCTGCCTTGGCAAGCAGAGAGCTGGAGGCAGCAGGGCTCACATGGAGAAGGAAAGTGAGCAGTGGAGCTGAGTGTGCCGCCCGCCTGCGCCGCGCGAGCCGGCTCGGAGCGCGGTAGGAAAAAATACCGCAATAGGCAAAGCATCTCCCATTTGCCCCTAAGCTCTGGCTCTTCCTGTGCTGATAACAAGCCCAGTAAATCTCCCTACAGCACTGAGACATTTTTTCCCCCCTCTCCTGCCCTCACAGCCTTGTCAGACAGGGCTGGCTGTGGGAGCCGTGCCGGGGCTGCCCTGCTCACCCCACTGTGGGGATGTACCCCAAAGCACGCAGCTCCTCGAGCATCCCCGAGGTCTCTGAGCCCTGCCCGGAGGTGCAGGAAAGGAGCTGGGTGCAGGCAGGAGCTGTCTCCTCTCTAATTGCCCCCCGGAGCCCTACGGCTGGGCCACTCGCTGCTATCTTGGACCATCACAGCTGGTGCTGGGCTGACTCAGGCGAGATGCAGGACTGATACAGCCCCTCCACCTGCACTGACAGGGGTGCAGGGCAGGAGTGGGGGAGGAAAACCTGGAGAACACACATCCAAAACCTCCTTGGCCTCAGTGCTTCGGCTGAAATGGGGAGTTTGGGCAGTGAGCAGGTTCCCATCAGCGGGTTGGTGCTCAGCCTCGGGCTGGATGAGCCCCAGTCATCTGCTAGATGGTGGCTCATAGGCTGTGGCTGGGTGCATGGCACTGACCTGTGAGAGTCTGAGCCTGCTCAAACCCGGGCAGGATGCAATGTTACTGTTCTGAAAAAGCAGCTATGGATGCGCCCAGCAGCAGGATGGGCTTTCCTCCAGCTGGGAGACATGATGAGCCCATAGGACTAACCATTTGCCATTCAGGAGATGGTCAAAGCACTGCTTCCCAATTGCTCTCTCACAGGTTAGTGCTCAGACCCTTTTTTCTGTCCCACCATGATGCTGTTCCCCCCCATGACCAGCCCCCTGCCACCAAACTGCCCACAAAAAATGCCACTGTGTCACGGCTGGGCTGCTGCCCCATTGGGACCTCCCTCCCTCCTGCACCAGCAAACACTGCTCGTTTTCCTCTTCCTCTCTCAAATCCCTCATAAATTCCCTGCTGCCGGCTCCACCAGCGCCACGTTCCCATTAAACCTTGCAGGCTGATTGCATCTGTCAGTGTCACTGTCTGGGGCTGGAATGTGTCACCCTGTTCCAGAGGAGTCATGTATTTAGCTGTAGCAGAGCATTTCAGGACAAAGCACTGGGTTAGATCACAGTGGGACAGTTTTCTTGTGGTGGCAAGTGCTGATCCATCTCGTGGAGAGAGGGAGGAAAGCGCCGCCACTGGATTCTTTCCTATTTATTTTTCCTAAACAGAGGGTTGAGAATTGCGAGAGTCACCTACCAGCACATTGCTGGAACATTCTAAGGAAAGGAAGTTTGCTTTAAAAAGTCTCCAAAACCCATGAGTCTGTCACAGATATTTTTTACCACTCTCCCTGTTGTATCTCACTGCTTCTGTCAGGACTCTTGGGGTGCCTGGTTGGTGGCAGAGGTGGCCCCACAGCTGTGTGTGCTTCAGAGACCCTGCTGTGGGGTGGCAAGAGGTGGGGCTTGTAGGGTCTGGGATGCCCATGGTGCAGGAAGCAGGTACAGCCGTGTGCCTGCACTGCCCCGTGTCCCTGCAGGCTGCATGAACGGGGAAACACTGGTGGTAACAGTGTGGTGACGACAGGGAACAGCCAGCCATGACATGCCCATGCCCACGTCACACACGGCAGGTCCCTAATGTTGAGGGCTCTCTTGTAGATATTAAATTGATAATCAGACATTCAGGGTTAAAATGTAAAATGAAATTGCACTCCTGTGCTCATTACCCATGTGACTTTGCAGCTGAGGGCAGGAGCCCTGGATTCTGGGAAATCCTCCATCCTGACCGTGGCATCCTATGTCCCTGCCCAGTGAGATCTCACCCCTGTGTTGGCAGTGGTGTGTATTTTCGGGGGGAAGGAGTGACGGAAATGAGGAGCCGAAGGGACAGCTGATCACTGTGAGGACAGAAGCCCTTCTGCACCAGCTGTGCAGCAAGATCGAGTTGTCCTCAATGTAACAATGGACTCCACTGTCTTCTTTTGGGATGCATTTCCTTGGGTGGTGCCATGGCACTGGTAACAGGTTTTCCATTGCTTTTCCCCAGCTACCTGTGCTGATGTCCTCCGGGGGGGCTCCGATGTGCCGGGAAGCGCCTCTCCTCGGGGCGCTGCCCAGTGACCTGCATATGGTGAGGGTGGAAGAGACAGTCAGTCTGTGTTGCTTTGTTTATAAGAACATATTTGCAGTGATTGATGTCTGAGCTGGGGAAGTATGCTTGCAAGTGAGACTTTAAAACATGAATCAAACAATGTTTGGAATACGTATGCTGCTCTGTCAAACATTTCTTGGAGTTTGGAGTCTGCAGAGCCTGCGCGTCCAGAGGTACCAGTGCCTGCACGGAGGTGTCTGGAGGGAAAGCATCCACCCTGCTGTGAGGGTGAGTGTGGGCATCCTTCAGCCTCAGCATCAGCTCTCCACACCCACAGGCTGCTGGGGACGGGTCAGGGTTTGCATCCGTGGCCGCTCGGACTAGGGGTGCGTGTGGAGGTGTCCCATTAAGCACCGTCCATCACGGGACATTCCTTGAAGCGACGCTCCTTACTGCCAAATTGTCCCTCGGGGGTGCCGAGGAATGAAAGCGGCTCTGGAGGACAGAGTCAGCTTTCAGGCTTCCTTCCCCTCCAGATAACCTGATTGCCCGTGGAGAGAAGAAAGGTCTGGAAGGGGCGGGCCATATCCAGATGTTCACTAAGTGCATTAAGACCCTCAGCCAGAGGAGCACATGCTTCAGGTTAAGCCCCTGAGCAGTCCCAGCTGCAGCACTGTTAATGAAGTCTTCACTTAATCGCTTGCTGAATGCTCTCCCTGATAAGGGCTGGAGTGGTTTATAGGGGACAGGGAATTTTCTTGGGGTTTCTCTTTGCATGTGCTGCTTGGAAAGTGCTGCATGGGCATCTCTCCATAGCAGCATCCCTGCTGCCATGCCAACTCCTTTGCCCATGGTGCAATGGGGATTGCCCAGTTAAGGGAGCTGCCTGCACCATAGTACAGGGATTGTGGATCTGGTCTCGTATTTTCTGGAACTCTGCTTTCCCTCCCGTTCACAGGGATGTTAATCCCTTCCCATCACCCATGGAGTGGACATGGCTCATCTCAGCAGAACCAGCTGCTGAAATCACTGCCAGCTGTTGAAAAAGGTCTGTCCCAGCTTCCCCATCCCACTTTCTCCACATCTCAGGGGATACCTTGTCCTCCTGGCTTTGAAATAGCTATGGTCCATCACCTCACCTCATCTCACAGAGAAAATCCAGCCATGCCAGCTGAACTGGGTGATTCCCTCAGTCTCAGGAACCTGCACACATGACCTGATGGCACCAGGTGATGTGCCATGTTCAGAGGAACACCCTCACCCCAATAAGCCATCTTGTTGATGCCCAATCTGCCTTTCCTGGAAAAGAGATTGGATGGGGACAGTCTGAGAGGAGTGGGTGCCAGCTGGGTGCCATTCACTAGCCATAAATGATGTATCCAGCCCTGAACTGGGTGGGGACATTTGTAATGGAGAGGGACACCAGAAACTGGGCATCCCTCCAAGTTGGGAAGACCTTTCTCCTCCAGGCTCTCTGCCTGCTGCTGTCCATGGGGATAGCACGTCTGCCTGTCTCGTTCAGCCATTCCTTATTTATTAATTTATTTTCTTTAGGAATCCTGAGAAAACCTTTAGAAAGACTTTTGTTTCTTCTCACAAATCCACCACCCTTGGCACCTTCTCTCTAACTGTGCACATGGAAAACTCATCCCGTGAGCAGATCCCCTTCTCACGGGTCTGCTGTCATTGCCCTTTAGCACAAGGGAGATTTATTCACTCCACGGGTATTTTAAAAGGTATTTTCTTTATAGCTGGGCTTCTCCTACTTAGGGGAGATTAGGAGATCGTATTTCATGACTTCTTGTGGATCCCCTCTCTGAGGCTCTAATGAACTATGGATGAGTGACCATGGTAATCCAGTCTGTGCAGGAGCTCATTAAAGTCACCAAGGCTGTTATAATAACTGGCTACATCTGATCAGATTACTTCTTTAAATCGCTGATTCCAGTGGCATATGAGAACCTGCTCTCAGCTGAGCATGGGCAGCAGGAGCCTTGCTCTGGGCTCTCGCCTTAGGCGTCGCTGACAAGGCACAATTCGAGTAACCCACAATGCAGAAAGGCCACAAGATTTCCCTTTGCAGTTTTGCTCAGCCAACCCTGGCCAGGTAGCCTCGTGTCCTGCTGGAGGTGGTGGACGGTACAAAGAAAGGATCCAGCCATTCCCCAGTTATAAACTGGGATTTTGGTAGAAGGCTGGCAAGTGGCTGTCTGGGCCCACACCCAGCCTATGCCTGTGCGATGGTACCGTGGGAAGTGGTGCTTCCAGCTCTGTGCCCTGTGAAGAGCAGCCTGGAGGGGCTCCTGGCCACCCTGACCAGCAGTTGCCAGCTTCCCTCCTATGCCTGACACCCCAACAAGCCCCTGGCATCCCCAGGGTGGCAGGGCTCACAGCTCCAGGGTCATGGGACGGATTCCAGCCCAGCATCCCAGTAAAACAGAGCCCATAACCCCTGTAAAATGGGCTGCAGCCCCTCCAGCAGTGGGATCTGCCCTCCCACCCCACACCGGGGTGGTGGTCCTGACCCTTGCTCATATCCCTTCCTTACTCAAAGCAGAAACAACAGGCAGCCCTGCAAATACACAGAGGGGAGGGCGGTGGTGGTGGAAAAAAAGCCAGATCCGTTTGCAAAAACCCAGGCAGAAATGTTTCTTTGTCTTGGGAAGTGTCAGTGAAAGAAATTCCCTTTGAGGATAGGTTTGTGTTTGCAAGACTTCAAACCCTTCATCTGGACAATAACAGCTTCTGTCTCGGGGAATCGGGGCCGCGAGGTACCGACCGAGCCTGGAGTATTAGAGGTTCGGACAGTAATTAGGGCTCTGGTGCTGATAAGGCTGCAGAGCTCGGCCACCTTGGGCTCTGCTCATGCCAGAGCAGTGAGTGTGCATCGTGGTTTGCAGGGCCCCGGCGGCGCGGAGGCACCGGGGGATGTAAACCCTGGCGGGCTCTCCGTCGCTGCCGTGGCTCGGCACCGGCACCCCATGCTCAGCACTGGCGGGATGTGCTCGGTGACCGTGGGATGTGCTCGGCTGTCGTGGCAAACACATCCCCAAGGGCGGCATAACGTCAAACCTGATTTAGCGGGAGGAAATAAAAGTGATTTTTTCCCTTCTCCCGGCCTCCTGTGCATTGCCAAACCTCCGCAGCTCCCGCTTTTAGCCACGGGTTTGCCACAGGGTACCAGCCCCTGCCAGCACGTGGGTCCCTGGTGAAGGGGCACACCCCAACACGCTCAGGACCGGAAAATGCTGGTTCTTGGGGCTTTACAGCTGCTGAAAACCACGGATGTGCCCTCGCTGCCTCCTCAGCCCGCTGGCAGGGAGCCCCAGGGCTGGCAGGGGCTGTTGCCAGCGCCCTGCAGCCCCAGGCTGCACAAGAGGAGGTTGATGCACGGGGCTGCAGGCGGAGAGGCCGCCGGGGACTTCTGATCATCTCATTAACCACGAGAACGGCAGAAAATAATTGCTCGTGGCTCAATGCAGTCCATCTGTGTGGGATTTTCTCAATAATAAGTGCATACGGCCTGGTTTTAATGTTTTTCAAGGTTTTTTTAAACTGAAACATTTCCTAGTGCCGAAGCCCGGGCAGAAATCAGTTCCAGCCCTGGGGGCAGTGAGGGGATTTAGAGGCACAAGTCTCAGGTTGACTTTTTAACAGGGTTCGTACAAACTATCTTGCCCATAATGCTCGTGTAATTGATGCTTTTGAATACTCCAAGGAGGCCAAGGTCCTCTGAGGCTTTGAAAGTATGTTTTACAGTACTTTCTGATGTGATATATAAAAAACGTCTGATCATGAGTCAGGCAGGCAAAGCTCCTGAGACCAACTTAAAATTATTTACATGCGCACACACCCCTTTTTAAGTGATCACACTTAAAGCTTTTGAAATATTTTATTTTTTTTTTTTTAACAAAAAACTGATTTTTCATGCAGTCACAGGACTCTGGTAGCTTTGGTGCCAAACCTGCCCTGCAGCCGGCAGCAGGGAGGGCAGGACATGCTGGCTGGCCGTGGTTGGGCTGTACCTTCCTGCTGAAGGGTTCAAAGCCAGAGCTGAGTTGGCCTTTTACCCTGGAAGAGGCAGTTTGAGGCATAACTCTGGCCAAGCAGCAAGTGACCAGAGGAAGTTTTGGCCACCAGGACAGACAAAGCGATGGGTTTGGTCCTTTATGGATTTTTTACCAGTCCATGAAAGCCAAGCAGGTAACTGGAGCATTTTCCCTGGGATAAAGGAACTTCACAGGCATCTTGCAAGCACACAGAGGCTCCTAAAGCTGCTGTTGTTAAAGTGACACTCTGATCCCTGCCAAAATTCTGCCCTAATAATTTCCCCACGTGGTGAACTGCCGGGCATTTATTGTGGCTTTGCTTCAGCACCTTCTCCCCAAACAGAGCGTGGGTGGCTGCGATCCCTGCCCACCCCACTGCTCAGCCCTGCAGCTCCAGCCCCTCTCCTGGTGACTGGGGAGGGAGTGATGAGTAACCCTCCTAGTCCCTTATCACACTTGTATGCTTAATCCCTCTTTGAAGTGGCATGGAGTTAACTGGCTCCCTTTACATGGCTCGGACAGGGGCGATGCACTCCACGAGGGTCGTGTTGGCCCCCCTGGGCCCCTCCATGCCTGGACCCCGGTGGGTGGGTGCCAAAACCTCAGCAGCTGCAGGTCCTGACAGTCTCACCTGGCTCTTTCTGCTCAGGGCTCCCTCCATGAGACAAAGCAGATCCCACTCCCCTTGTCCCTCAGTCCTTCCCATCCCAGATCTCCCATGGGCACAGCACTTGTTTATATATACAGGTATACTTATATATATAAAAATATGATTGCTATATATATAAAAAGGATTGCTGATGTGCACCCCAGGGACCCCTCGACAGTGTGGGTTCAGCACAGAGGCAAGGGGCTATTTTGGGGAGGATTTTTTTTCCTGGGCAACCGTTCGAAAGCTTGAACAGCACAGGAGTCCCAATCTGGCCTGAAGCATTTCAAATATGCCTTGCTGTGGGCTTGGAGCACCGAGCCTGCCTTAAGTGGGCAAGGGATTTAGTAATCACAGCCTCCCATCGTCCTGCCAAGGGCACGGGAGCACAGCCCTGGCTGCCACAAAATGCTTGCTGAAGGTTGAATATTGAACAATTTTCCACCTTCCCTAAAGCTCACTGTGGGAAACTGCAGCTGAGCTCGAGCTGGGCCATGGTCATGCTGGGGGGCTTGTGCAGGGTTTTCCAGGGGTTATTGGTTATTTGGATGTTAACATCCTCTGGCAAATTAGTGTGATTAGTGATAATCCAAGGGAAAGAAGTAGGAAAGAGAAAAATTGCATTTTGAGGCATGCCTGCAGCACCCTCAGGGGGTTCTTCCAACACAGTGGGGAAGCAGGAGGCATCTCACTGAGCCTGGCATTTTGGGGGCTGCCACCAAGAGCTTCCCTTTCCTACACACTCACTGAATGGTCTGGGTTTCACAGCTGCCCCCAGAAATATACAATGGGGAATTGTGGAGTTTTTGATGCAGGAAAGCCACAAAGAATCTTCATTTAAAGGTTTCCGTGTGCTTTAGGCAACCCAAATCATACTGGTTTGGTTTGGTTTTGAAGGAGGACCTTTCCAGCTTAGTCCCTTCAAATCACAGAGTATGAAGTTAGGGCAGAGAGAAAATATCTCCTGGACATGGAAAAGCAAGTGATGTTTTTAAATGGCTCTTGGTCTTTCTCAACCCCAGGCATCCAATCCTGCCTCAGCGGTTCAGATTTTTATGAGAATTTATAAATGATTTTGCTTATGCCCAAATTTACACTTTTTATAGTCTATATATACGTCTCCAACTATTTTTTTTGTTGTTGTTGCTGATGGGCAAGGGCAGCTTGAGCCATCAAAAGGAAGGGTGGCAATGGGGTTGTTTGCCTGCATGGCCTTGCCAAGATGAGGGGACTCTGTGAGCAGTGGCGTGTCCCAGTGCAGCCCAGCCAGCACCCACAGCAGGGACACACACTGGGAACAAGGTGAACCACCCCAGAAAGGTGGTGACATGCTGAATATGGGGTGACAGGCTGGAAATGGATGACATATGCCAGGAAAGGTGTGATGCATGCCAGGAAGAGGTGACACACTGCAAATGGGGTGACACATACCAAGATGAGGATGGCAGGTGCTGGGAAGGAGGTGACACAAGCCAAAATGGTGGTGGCACAGATTCTGGAGAGAGTGTGACACACGCCAAGAACAGGTGACACTTGCTGGGAAGGAGGTGACAGACACTGAGAAGGGGGTGTCACATGCCAGGGAGGGCGTGATGCTCGTCGGGACAGCAGGGCAGGACTGCTCATCCCAGCACAGCAGCTGCAGATGGCACGGGGCAGCCAGGACAGTGCTGGTGTGCAGCAGCATGGCCAGGTCCTGCGGTGTTGGGCCACCTCAGCTGTCACACACATGTGCCCACGTGTGGAACAGCCCGACACGGAGCGAGGCATCGTGGAGCCGCTTCCCTCTGCCCGGCAGCAATGCCCACCACTGGTGCTCGAGCTGTGGCTAATGTCCTTTCACCGTGTATTATACAAATAATATAAATAACTCCTCCTCGGACTTCAAACATGCCACTTCAGATGTATGGTGGGAGATTACAGAGTTTGTTGAAGCTCAGGTCTTCAATCATCCGGGCAGCTTCGAAGCTGCTCACTAAAATACAGATCAATGCTTCAATTTTATGGGAGGCCTGTCCCATGTGACCAGACTCAAATCCCTTATTTTATGGCTTGCTTATACATTCCTGGTGAAAAACGGTTTACATTTTGGGCCCCGGGAGCTCTCCTAAATCAGCTGCCAGGTTTTTGCAGCTGGTAGTGAAGGGAAGCGCTGTCATCGGGCTGCCCGGAGGTGAACAAACGAGCCGCCAGCCACGGGACTGACGGCTCGTCCCGACCCTGCGCCAGCTCCTCGGCTGCTGCTGCCCCAAGGACACCACTCTGGGGAGGGGACACCGGCTGTGACACCCTGGGCACCCCTCCGTGGTGTCAGCCCCACGGCAGCATCTCCCCATGGGAGACTCCAAAGCTGCGGGACTCCGGAGACACTCGGATGAAGGGGTTAAGCGGGACTGGATGGCTGGAGAGGAGAGGGATGAGAGGGATGCTAATCCCTCAGCTCTGGGCCTGCTAATTATTTGCTGATTCAGCCACCGAGCAGAGCCCAGCCCCAAGGCAGGCCCTCTCCTGCTGTCAGTGCTGGGGTACCGGGGCTCAGCATTGCCTGTTTTCTACGGAACACAAGTCCTGGCTGCCCTTCTGCCTTGAGAGTGGCAGAGGGTCGCAAGCAGGGAAACTTAGGCACAGGTTATCCCTGAGCAGACCCAAAGGAGTCATGATTTTATCCTCCTCTGTTTTCCTGCTGTTCTTCCCCCTTTCCTTCACCAGCGAGCGTGAGAAAGGAGTCCGAGGCACTGCAGGGCTTGGTCCCCTTGGAGGACCCCGAGCCCCAGCAAGGACAGGAGCTGTCACCCATGATGACACCACAGGAACCTGCGGGGATGTGCTGGAGGGGCAGAACATGGCAGCGCATCCACCTTTGCCAGCTGCATCCCCTCCCTCCTCTAATGTCCACAACAAACTTCCAGCATTTCCCGGCAGCAACGTCCCCTGAGCTTACCACTAACCAAGACCCCTCCAAAGCCCCTCATTGCTGGCTGCCACCTCCGCTGGGCAGCTCCAGCGCTGCGTCGTGGCCGGGCCACTCGGCTCTCCGCGGCTGGGCAGAGCGTGCCGGCGGTAGCAGGCGGTGGCTGTAACTCCTGCCTGTACAAACACCTCCTGGCCCCGGCTCCTTCCTGACGGCGCCCTGACGGAGAGCAGCTGCTTTGCCGCAGAAGGGAACTCGGGGCTGCGGCCAGCAGAGGTGGAAGGAGCCCGAAGGATGAAGGCGGCTGTGCTGATGGGGTGGTGAACCCAAGCAATGGTGGGATGCGGCGTTGTGGGGTGGGAGGATGGCTGAGCCCGTGGGGCTCACAGATTTTCCCTTCCATTGCTTCTCTCTGAGGACTCTGCCATGGGAGCAGAAAGTCCCACGTGGAGGTCTCACCTACCCCACCTCCTGACTCTCCTGCACAAGGAGCTTTCTCTCCTCATGGGATTACCATAGATTTTCCCCCAGGCTGGCCATTCCCCCAGCCTGGTGGGTGGAACTGGCCTTGCAGAGGGTGTGTTGCCTCTAGTGAGCCATGGAAAGGAGAGCAGAGCTGTTGTTTCCCAATACGATAAGTCTGTGATAGGATGGTTGGATGACATGCATCAAAAAGCCTTTTGGGCTGAGGTCTTCCAGCCCCAGCCCAAGTGAACTTCCATGGTACCCGGGCAGAAACCTGAGGAAACCCATCTCCTTTTGCTGAGGTACCCAAAGCCAGATAAAACCAGCACCAGCTCCTGATCCCACGGTGTCAAGGTGCTGGTCTCCTGCTCTGAGCATGGCGGGGCAGGATTCCCTGGTCCCCACTCTGGTGATGGCCAGTAAAATGCCAGGAGATCTTATCCTACCCTTGCTAAAAAAAGCTGAATTTCCATCTTGAGGAAAGTAGACAGCATCCTCCCGCTTTTTAGGGGATAGTTGGAGGGTTTTTTCTCCCCTGTTGCAAATTGGTAGCTTCATAAAGAAAAAGGAGAAAAGAAAAAAGTAAAATACAGTCATATTCATCTTGCTTTGAAAATGCTGTAAATAAATCAGTTCACTCCCAGGATCAGCTCTGCCTTCTCTTTGCGGTTGACTCCTGCCAGTGCTAATTGGAGCCAATAGGCACATCACGAGGGGAGCAACCCCCTTTACAGGTAACACTTTAGCCTGGCGAGCATGTTTACAGCCTTATTTCAAAGCTGTAAGGAGGAGGGATCCGCCATAAACCCTGGCAGCTTTCGCTGAGCAAACAGCGCTGCCAGAATAGTTAAACCCCCAGCATTTGGGTGGAAAAATATAGAAAACACGTGTGTGTTTCCATGTGAGCTCTGCTGCTGTGCAGAGCCAGCTTTGTGGCACTGCAGGGCGGCCCAGGATCCTGGCAGGTCCTGCAGTGATGGAGAGCCAGCCCTGGCAGAGATGGGGGGTCAGGGCTCAAGGACACTGATAGGTCTGGGTAGCCCTGAGGACCCCCTGGGACCCTCACCCTTCCCATGAAGGGAGATTCCCAGAGCAAGGCTCAGGGAGATATATTCCCAATATTGTTTTTCTCATAAATGAGTCCTCTGACTTTTTGGGTACCTGAAGACAGTGACCTAGAAGAAAACCACCTTTCCCAGTCAATAAAGGAATTAGATATTGGTTTGGTTTTTTTAAAGAAATAAGTATCTTGGGGAAACTGTGGAAGTGAGTAAACATATTTTCAGAATTACTTTTATCTGAAGAAAATAAGGAGACATTTCCTGCAGTAAAGATGCGGATGAAGTTTATAGTAAAAGCTCTGTGCAGGTGTGGATGAATTGTGAAGGAGCCCTGCTCTGGGATTGGGAGGAGGGGACCATGGCCCCCATCTGCCATGGCAGCAGCTGATGTTCCTGATGCTGGATGCTGCATCTCTTGCTGTGGTGCCATCCATTCAGCCATCCTCATCTCTAACACTTGGGGATAAACTAAGTGCAAATAATTAGCAATAAATGAGATTTTCCTTGCACAGAACCCCTTGACTGTGCCCTTTGGTAGTCCCCTCACACAGTAGCTAACGATGTGATTTCCCACCCTCCTCAGGGTTAGGATCTCTCTTTCCTGGCAGGGCAGGGAGCAGGAGGCTGGCAGGACTCCAGCAGGGACACGGCACTGCCACAAGTCTTCCCCCAAAGATGAATGGCTGCCAGTTTTCTTAATCCAGCCACTTTGGAAAAATTGTTTGTTCTCATCCTGTTTGAAACAGCTTCAAAGTGGCTCCAGTCTAGACTGTGCCAAGATAAATTACAAACCTAAAGCACTGATATAAACCATAGGGGAAGGAGTCATTTGCTCTAATGTAATTAAAACAAGATATCATAATGTATGTAAGTATGTATATGTGCAGGCAGGCCCTCCTGGCAGGACAGCAGGGCAGGAGCAGGATGCTATCGGGCTGCATCCAGCGGACCCTGGACCTGGGAGGTTCTACCCCTTTAAGGTATGGTTGAGAAGAGAGACCACACCTCCATCACCTGCCAGTCAACCAGGCAGTGGCAGGAACATGTGACATCATCACTGCTGCTATAAAAAGAGGTGAAGGCACTGTGCTCTCCTGTAGTTGAGTGGTGGTTGGTCATGGTAATTGGTCATGTCCATGATCCTGGTACACGATGGCTGGTTATATCCATGGTCCTGGTTCGTGGTTTTTGGTCACACCCATCATCCTGGTATATCGTGGTTGGTTACATCCATGATCCTGATATATGGCGGTTGGTCATTTCCATGATCCTGGTTTATGGTGGTTGGTTACATCCCCAATCCTGGTACATGGTAGCTGGTCAATTTCATGATCCTGGGTCATGGTGGTTGGTCATATCCATGATCCTGGTGCATGGGGGTTGATGCCCATACATGGTGCTGGTGGGTGATGTCATGGTTGGAAGCAAAGGGGAGGGCTCTGGAAAGGTGGTGGCGCATCAAGGGAGGCCCAGGCCATGGTCATGGTAGGAAGAGAATGGCAAAAGGGCTGCCCTGATGGAGGAGATGAAGCAGGGAATGGGAGTCTTTCGGCATCAGGATGCTTTTTGTCACAATGTGTCTGATGGGAGGCTTCCTCCAAACCTCATGTAGAGGCTGCTGAGGAAAAAAGGGCTTTTACTCCACAAAAAGAAGAGAGTGAAATAAGCACTTCTGCCTTCACCCGCAATAGCTCTAATTTGTGATGAACTAACTGAAAGTAACTGAAAGTAACTTTTCCGTTTCAGTTAAACGTGACTCAAGTGAAATAGATGGGGATCCCCTTACCCCTAAGTTTCCTCTCATTTATGAAAAATGAGGAAGGAGAAGAAAAGGGAAACAGGTCTGAAATTTTTCACCATGACTTGGGATACAGACAAATCTCAGTGAAACTGAATCCTATAAAGAGGAAAAGAGGCAATTACAGCAAGGCTGCATGTCATTTTGTTTTAAGAACGGTATAATGCTTGATAATTAAGATTCGTGTATGTAGAGCTGGCAGTTAATAAGTACATAAGCACATGTGTATGCAGACGTGTTTGTGAGTGGGTATGTGTTACTGAACACCATCTCTCCATGATGCCCAGATGTTGTGCCCAAAGGTGTGATGGCAGCATGGATGGCGTGGCACAATCCCCTGCCCTGATGTCCTGGTGTGATGCCAGATGGGCCCATGTGGAGTTTCAGCTCATGCCACAAGAGGTCTCACGGATTTCATTGAGACTATCAGAGGAATAAAATCCCATTTAATGCAAGCAGGAGAAACGCTCCTGGGACCTCTCCTATGTGGGTGGACCGTGGCTGTGTCTGGGCTCTTACTTTCCTTGGGAACAGCCCTGAATCTCCTGCCTGACAGCCCCTGAACTGGTCTCCAAAGCTACTTTATGTCCGGAGAGATGGTTGCATGTGAGAAGCAGATGACTCTCTTCATTCCTGGCAAATTAAGCACAATTTAATGGGGAGCTTTGGGAGCCCATGGGCACAGAGAGCCCACGGGCACAGAGAGCCCTTGGCCATGGGGCACGGCCCCACCTGGGGCTGCGCTGTTGCTTTGACCTGGTTGTGCCCATTGCAGTGCAGAGCAACCTGCTTTGTGCCTTCCCTGCATCCCGCTTACATTCCACAGGACACTTTGTCAGATCCACAGCTCCATGTGGGCAAACCTCGGTCCCCTCGCCGTGTCCCACCCACGTGCCCACCCTGGGCTGCCCCCACCCTGCCAGCATCCACACGGGCTCTGTGACCGCATAAATTTCGTCTCGGAGCTTTGAAGTCCCAAGGAGGGGAGTTGATGTTCTTGTTTGGGAGTGGCTTTATCTCCGTGATGCTCCTGCCTGTCTCTGGCCGCATGGCTCCAGCCTGCCGTCCATGCAGCCCCACTGCCAGGGACTGCTGGGCCGCCAGCGCCTCCTGATAAGGATGATGGATGGGCATGAGGTTGGCTCCACCATGGCCGGCCGCTTCCTGGGAGCCAGAGCTGGCCCAGCGCTCCCTGAGCCCGGAGGAATGTGAATCCGCGGGATGGAGAGTCAGCACGGGATGCTGAGCCCTCCATCAGCTCCGACAGTGGGTGTTGGTACCTCACATGGGTACCCCCACATCAGCCAGGCTGCTCTCCACATCCCCTTGCTATGGAGAAGGGTGGACAGTGCAGATCTAAAACTGCAGCCTCATGGTGGGGCAGTGGGGAGATGCCCCCACCCTGTTCCATCACATCCAGGGTGGCTCTGCAGCTCACCCTGGTCCCCTCCATGGGGTGTGGCAGTGGGTGGCTTTGGTAGGTGATGGAGGGGGAACTGCCACCATGCTGATGGGGTGACACCACACCTATTAGCAGCAGTCTGATGGCACGGGGAGACCTGCCAGCAAATGGTCCTCACTTGCTGTGCCAGGGGCAGTGCTTAACTGGCTTTTTAAATTAGTCATCCTGGAGTGAGAATAGGACTGAGTGGGCTCTGCACACACTTTGGTAGTGTTTGGTGACTCTAGAATTTAGAGGTCCCTATCTTGGGTTTAGGGCATCCCAGCTGGGAAATGCTGCTGTCACATCCCCTCGCATCTGTGTCTCTCCAGCCTTCAGGGAGGCTCTTTGCAGTGACTCAGATCAAGCCAAGGGAAACATTTTTGTGCAGCTATGACAAGGACCAGGCTGTAGTTCCTTTGCAATGCCATTCTTGCTTCTCTCCCTTACCATGATTTTTCTTTGCCTCCCCCTGATCCAAACCTGCCTCCCTTTTGTATTTCTTTCCCATTCCCTTTCTCCCAACCTGCACCTGGAGGACTAAATGCCTCTGCTCCCAGGCGTGAGCTGCAGAAAGCAGTCAGCCCAAATCCTCTTCCCCAGGAAAGAGTCTGGATTCAGTTCCCCCTAACAGGCAGGATAACGAAGAGCCCAGAGCACGGAGATTGCCACTAGCCCATTCCCCACAGCATCACCCACCGAGCTCTGCCAAATGCAAACCTGGGATAAAACACAGTAATTGCAGTGCCTCAGTCAGACAATGGAAAAATTGGATGCCTTTCCACGCCAGCCTCATTATGAGGGTTTCTTAAACAGAGGTTGTGCTTGTAATTAAATAGCCATATCTTGGCTCCTCAAGACAGGAGGAAAAGGCAATTTGAAAATGTATTAAAACAGAAAGTTTGGCAATTCTCCTGGATTTAGAACAATTCATGGATTTAAATTGTTCCATTTCAAATATGTGTTCTTGCTTTCAATGGAATTAAATAAAGATGTGCAAGTTGGAAGGAAAGGAATACTTTTCTGGATACTTTTCCCTCTCTGACTGTCAAGGGAAGGGGTAACACTGGGCTCTGAGAATTTCCTTGGTAGCCCTGTGTTTTCTGGGCTGCTCTGTGCAGCTGATGCTGTGGCTGACTCAGCTGATGAGCATAGGAAAGCAAGAAATCCTATTAATGCCACATTTTCCAAGGTCTTTCAGCCTGGCTTCTGGTTTTACTCTTACCTCCTACACTCCCTAACATGTTCATGCCACTGGTGGGACCGTCTCTCCAAGCACAAGCTGTGACTGTCTGGGGATGGACAGGCTCCTCTTCTCCAGCTGCTTTTTCTGCAGGGGTGCCACATTAAAAGTAATAGTCTCAGTGTCTCTACCAAAGGACTCCTCAGGCATCATGCCTTTATATACACCCTCTGATTTGGCAGGAAACATTGTAATACCATCATTATACAAGTTTCCACATCCACAGGGAGAAACTCATGAGATATTTGAGAACACATCAAAATCTAACACCTCTTTTACTCCAAGAAAAGAAGAAAAAAACCCCTTAATTTCCCTTTAGACAGCAGCTCTCTTGCTGGGAAGGTTTAACTAAGTGATACTAACCAAACTTTTCCGCTGGACCATGCAAAGTTGCTGGGCAGGAATGGGCATCTCCAGGAGAGAGTAACCCTTTTGCAGAGCCCTTGCACACCTTTGCCTGCTTGTACATTTATCAGTCATTTATTTTAAGCCCAAGTAACAGAAAAATCCTCTCCCTGCTCTCTCTGGCTCCTCTGGCACCCCATGTGCATGTGTGTCAGTGGCCAGCTGAGAGGAGAATGGGAGATGAGCTACGAGATGACTTATTCGTGTGGCAGGGAGGATGGAGGAGTAGTTTGAATCCAGCCCAAATCCTGAGCTCTCTGGGCTTGACATAAGCATTTAAGCCTTTGGTTGGGATCTGGTGATAGAAGGGGGCTGGAAAGCACATTTCTTTTGTGGTTCAAGGTCCTTTTGCCAGTCCATAAATCCAGAGGGAGGTCCGTTTATTCTGCTTACTGCAGTTACCTAACCTGTGAGCCTCTGTGTAAATCATGGCAAGCTGTGATTTAGAGGGGACCTGGTCTCCCTGTGGCATGTGCACCGTGTCCCTGCCCAGACCCCCATGCAGGCAGAGTGCTCCTCCAGAAGCTGGGAGATAAGAGCAATAAAACCTGCGGGTCCCTCCAGCGCCGCTGCCGCTGCATTTGGTTCAGCACAATCACGCATTGCTGCGAAGTGATGGGGAGAGGAACCCGAGCCCAAATGATGCTCTTTTCTTTCCTTGTTTTGAGGAAGCAGCAGGCATTTCTCACAGCTTCCCAGCTGCAATGTCCCATTTCCACTCCGCCACCCCAGGGGTGTCCAAGAGTGGCTATCTGATGGGGCTTGGCCAGACGAGGAGGTGAGCAGACTGATAACCCCCTGGGTGCCCTGCACCCAGCCTGCCTCACCTGAGAGGTGCTGACTCCCCGAGCCGAAATCGGCTGCCAGATAAGGGAATGACTCCCAGATTATGGCGCCAGCTGCTTCCTATGAGCCCCCTGGCCCCTGGGGAAAATTGTCTGTGTTATCTGTCCATAGAGCAAGAGGAAGAGGAGGGTTTGGACAGCTGAGAGGGGAAAAAAAATCACCTTTGAAACCGCAGCCCTGGCACACCAGGCTTGGACACACAGGTTTGGCGATGGAAGAGGGATGATGCAAAGCTGCAGCCAGGGAGACAGCTCACACCAGGGAGACAGCTCACCCCAGGGAGACAGCTCATGCCAGGGAGACAGCTCACCCCAGGGAGGACAAACCCCCAGCTCAGGGGGTCCCCACTTCCCACAGCCTGGGCTCCATCCTCCAGAGTCCCTGCAGCCCTCCCTCCGCCTCCTCACACCCACCTCCATTAAGCAGCCACAGGATTCCCTTGGCCTTCTAGGACGTTGCTGCCAGTTTTGATGCTAACCATTGCTCTCTCCCGAGCCCCCTCCGTTTCCAGGCTGGAGTAGTGCAGGGGGGGATCAGCCGAGGTCCTTGCTGTTTAGTCTACCCATCAGATTGGTGACAAGGAGTCTAGCAGCTGGCAGAAAGCACTTTTATAATCACTCGGATACTGGCTTCGAGCTGTTTGTCCGGTGGATCTTTCTTCCTTTAAATCCTAGAGCAGGGGGAAGGGGAGGATGATTGGCAGGGAAGTGGATGAAAAATTGTTGTGTCCCCAGCACTGAGGTTTGGAAAGTCGGAGAGAGCTCCCTGCTGACCTCAAATGAGAGGGATTTGGGGTGGCATTCGCTGAGAACAGTAACGTCAAGGGGCAGCTGGGCATCCTCCTGGCAGTCTGGGATGGATCGCTCCACTTTCAGGCTGGAGAATCCTTAACTGCAAAGCTGGACAGGCAGCACGTGGCTCTGGGTGTGCAGATGTGAAGGCAGATGTGAGTGTGCAGTTGGGTGGCACCTCACAGGGAGGACGAGGGTCTGAGGACCCCCACCCTGGAGCCTCCGGGTCCCTCCAGTTCCAGCTGCAATGCAGTGTGATGTCCTGCCTTGAGTTCAGGGCTTGAAGGGTTGAGCCAAGATGAACCTTGTTTGCTGGAAACCAGGGCTGTGTTTCTGAGCAAAACTGAGGTCAGATCACTTCTCTGTGTGCAGCATCATTGAGAGGCACATCAGGGCTGGCATGTGCTAAAGGGGGAGCCCAGATGGCCAAACCTTGCCCAAATCTATGTGTCGCTCGGCTTCAGCTCACGTGTGCACTCGAGTATGCAGGCAAAGTAAGTGACCTAAGGTGGTCTTCAGGGTGTTGGGGTCCCTCCTTTGAACAGTGATCAAAGTGAGCCCTGTGGGGCTCAGGGCTGCCAGCTCAGGGAGGGATGCAAATGCTTAGAGAAGCTGTCGCAGCAGCAGGGATGACAAAGTAGATGGACTGACCTGGCCAAAGAGATGGAGTTTGTTTTCTCTAGAAAGCTGGAAATGGAGGAGGACATGATAAGAATCTCCCAGGATCTCTGAGACAACAGTGATCAATTGATCTAAGGGTCGGCTGGAGTTGGGACAAGATGTAATCAACTTAATTTGTAATGAGAAACCTTGAAGGACAGATATTAAGACAAATGATTCAGGTACCATAGGACAGTCAAGCCTGGGCCAGGTTATGTGGTGGATGTTTTAAAACCAAGTCAGACAAGGCTGTGGGAGAGCAGTCAGGTGCAGGTTTGGGGCTTGGAAGGGCTTTGATTCCATGACCTCAGCAGCCAGGGACATCCTTATCCTGCATTCCTGGCTATCCTCATTCCAGCAGCTCTGTCTCCTAATTGGCTGGACAGGCTTGACCCAAAACATCCATCCCTCCCTGTGTCACAGCACAGCCTGGACCACTCAATGTCCCCTCAGCAACTCCTGCCCTGCAATGGGACAGACACCAGTGAGACCTCCCCAAGCCCTCCCTCATCCTGTGGCTCCACTCCCAAGGTGGCATTCCTAAGCCCAAAAGAGGGAAACTCAACAGCTTTTAGACACTTACAAGCTATTTTACAGGAATTTTCAAGCTATTTTCTAAGCCTTGTTTTGGGCTGGTGCCTTTTGGCATTTTAAAGAGAAAAATTACGAGGAGGCTGAGGCTTATTAAAATCCCAAACTCGACCACTCCTGCAAAAACAACCCTGCTTGTTCCAGGCTGGCTTTTATGGCTGTTAGATGTGTGTGATGAAAACTGGCTGGGGCTAGCAGCAGAGCAGTGTGGCTATTGCCATATCCCAAACCGCATGTTCACGGGTGTGTTAGTGATTTGCTGAAGCGCTCTGACTTTGGAAAGGTTTCGTTCAAACAGAAAGGGTGGGGAGCAGTGCTCGTTTGGGGTTTCGTGGCTCTTTTCAGATCTCTGGTTAAATAAGCAGAATTAATCAAGATTAATAAAAAGAAAGCACTTTCCTCCCTTTTTGGAGGCTGCAAGGAGCACACACGCTCCACAGTCACCAGCTACTGCAGGAAAACTCCCAAATCCAGTATCTCCCCAAGCCCACGTTCCTGCCTGCATCCCTTTGGTCGGTGCCTGCTGTCTGCTGGTGACTAAGGAGGTTTATCTGCAGAGCTTTGCAATCAAAGGGCTGCAATAGGCAGGGAAGGATTAACCCCAGAAGGGGAAGAAAATCCCTCGCCGCCTCCTGCTCCATACATCAAACACAGCGGCCCCACGGCTCATCTGCAGCACAGCTCAGCAGTTAATCACGGAGGAGACTGACCCTTGGAGACAGAGACCTGAGATCTGGCTCCTCCAACTCCTGCTTGGACAATCACAGGACCCTCCATGCACCCCCTCAGTCTGTCCCAGCCCTGTGGCTCCCACTGGTGCCTGTCATCCTCCTCTGGGCTGTTCTCCCCACGCCAGATCCCCCTGGGGCTTGGTGTCCATTTGGCGCTGCTGTTTGTGCAAAGGGAGATGGGACATTTCCCTCCATGGCTGTGGGACAGGTTGGGATTCAGGTGTCAGCCACGGCCACTCCAGCTGCAAAGGCTCCAATCCCACCTGGCCACAAGATGTGCTCCACGTGATGCAGGGATGCAGGGGCACAGTGCAGGGATGCAGTGCAGGGATGCAGGGGTGCAGTGCAGGGATGGAGTGCAGGGATGCAGGGGCACAGTGCAGGGATGCAGTGCAGGGATGCAGAGGTGCAGGCTCCCCTGGGGCCCGAGTGCATCCCTGGGGTTACAGCCATCCCTTTGAGCCCACTGGAGCAGAAGCTGTGGGGGTGAAGTCCAAGGTGGGGTGACCCGGCTTCCTGCATGAAGTGGCAGTGGCGGTGGTGGGAGCAGGGTCCTGCAGGGCTTGGAGGGGATGGGTTTGGTGACAGCCCTGTCACACACCCCTTGACTCGCTGGATGGAGGTGGTGGTTGGTGTGGGACTGGGAGGGAGGTTGGCACATTCCCTTACCCTGCAATTGAGATGGCTTGTGAGGCCACTCTGGGACTTGCCCTTCAGCCTCCTCCGCCTCACATTGTGTCCCTATATGAAGCTTCCCCCCTTATGGTTTCCATCCCATGGGTCAATACTTATTGCTGATGATCCTTTAGAAGCTTTTCCCAATTACCATGAGAGGCAGCAGCTGGCTGTGACAAACCCCACAATTCAATATGTTTATGAACTTTCTACCTGTGCAGTTCCCACCTTCCTTTTGGTCCAACCTGCATATCCTTGCACCCCAGCCCAGTCTTTTCCCTCCGGTGCCAAGTGCTGGATCACACCCTCTGCAGGCTGACAGCAGTGTGATGTCCCTCCTGGGCAATGCCACCATCACAAATGGCACTGTGTCACACTTTCCCCCAGATGATTAATCCCCACCAGGGCTTCAGAGAAGCTCCCTGGGAGCTGGATGGATGTGTCAACACCAGTGTGCCCAGCTAATGCCCTGGGGCCTTGCTGGACACAACCAAGAGCAGCTGTAATGTCCTTCTGGAAGGTGAGCATCCCTGAGCAAGCAGAGTAGTTTGGCACACAGAGGAAAGCTCAAGCGAGTTTTTAAGGGGAAAGATTCTGGTTTTGCAGCCATAACAGTTTCCGTAAAGGATGAAATGGCCATCCCTGTCCAGTCCACAAACGAACCCATAGGATGCAACCAGATGTGGATGCTCCAGACTAAGGTCTTTTAATCCACAGCCACGTCCAATTTAGCAGAAAACACTCCCGGGCCCCCATGGCAGCCAGGAGGCAATTAGTCAGCCCAGCACAGGGGATGTGTGATGCCACTCTGGCACTGCCAGCTGGGCACGTCCTCAGGCAGCTGTTCAGTGCCAGCCGTACTCCTGGAGACCCGGCCAACCCGCCGCTTCACTTGGTACATGATCCTGGCCGCTGATTCTCGCTCGTCGCGGAAAGCACCAGCGTTGGAGTGAGGGCGCCGTGTTGGGCAGGATGGGGGCCAGGCAGGGTGGCAGCCAGCGCATCCCACAGGAGCATCCCTGCTTCGGGGGCGGCGCGGAGGCAGAACCCCCGGGAAGGCTCAGCTTCGCCTCCGTGGTGCCCGCAGAGCAGCACAGGGCAGTGCCCGAGCCGGGAGTGATGGGAGCTGACGGCTCATCCCGGCCTGTCTGCAGCTCCCTCCGGCTCCCTGCGCATCCACAGCGGGAAAAACCCGCAGGAGCGATGCGGGATGCGTGTGCTGCCCGCGCTGCGGCGACTTCCCCAGCACGGGTGGCCTCACCCGGCCAGCAGCACCCCCGGGCGGGAGGTGACCCGGGGCGGGACCCAGGACGGGGGGACCGGGCCAAGCCCCAAGCGGAGCCGCAGTCCAAATGTGCCACCCCCTGGACACTCGGCGTAACCGACTGGAAACCTCCGATCCCACGGAGCCTCCACGACTGCCTGCTGGCGGTGGGACAGGCAGACGTTTGGCATTCCTGGGACTCCCCTCCCGTTCCAGCGGGACCCAAAGGGGCCGCGGGGCTCGGAGTCGGCCCCCTGGACGAGGAGTGACTTAACCCACAGCTCTGCCGGCCCTCGGGGCTTCCTCCCCGCCGGGCTCTCTCTGCTCTGGCGGGGTTTGGCTCTCCCACCCCCGAGGAGTGCAGGGCACCGCAGGGAGCAGCGGGTTTTAGGAACCGTCCCGTTAAATTACCTCCAAATGTGCAAAGAGCACGAAATCTCTGGGCTGTTTCACCGTCGGATTGCTGCTAGCCCAGCCCTTGGGGTGTAGCTGCTGTTGGATGTGGACCTGAAATTTGGAGAAATGAGGGGAAGGAATCGGTTCCCACTGGCCCCAAGAGCAGAGGACGCAGAAAAACAAAAACAAAAACACTGCCTCTTTCGGGAACCCTTTGAAATGGGCTTTTATATAAATGTATTGCACATCCAGATATTTGCATGCCCCTGCACACGGAGGCTCGTGCAGAAGCGTCGCTGTCGGGCTGGCGCCGGCAGCGCCCCGGGATGCCGGCGCTGGGAGCGGAGATGTTATCGGGGGGATGGCCCAGGCGCAGCCAGGGCGGATCAACCCGTACTGCGCTGAGGACACCTCGCGAACGTCCCAGCGTGTTCCTGGATTTATTTCTGGGATGAAGCCAGGCAGGAGGAGGCTTTCTGCCTCCCTGCCCCGGGCAGCGGCTTTTCGAGCCAATCCTTTGCCCCCGCAGGACAAACGCTTCCCTTTGAAAAGAGCGAAAGGGCTGGTTTTCGTGGATTTTGGATGAAAGGGAGATGCCCTAGCCGAGCAAAGGGGTGTTCTGGGCGCCCCCTCCGGCCCGGCTGCTGGCGGCAGGTGGCAGCAGAGCCGGCCGGGGCTGCGCTGCGCTCCCGGGGCGCCCCATCATCCCGGGCCCCCCCGCTCCAGGGGCTTCCCTACTCCCAGGTTCGGCCTGGAGCGAGCCAGCAGCAGCATTTCCTTCCAAACTGATTTTCCTTACGGGGCGAGGAACTTTTCTCCTGGCTGAGCCGTGCCCCGGCTCTATTCTCTGCAGGAAAGGAGAAGGCACCGGTAAATTCCAGCTGGCTCTGGGCTGCTCTCCATCCCCAGCCATTCCAAAGCTGCCACCGTGACCTTGCCAGGGCTCCTCTGGGCACAGTGACAGTCCAAACACCTCTCTCCCTGCACCATCCTAGGGTCTTATCCCTCCTGGGAAGGAGAAACGATTCCCACTGCATCGAGTGGTGGTTTCTGATGCCTGTCAGGCTGTAAACAGGTTTCCAGTGGGTTTTCCATGGCACTTACCATCTGCTGGGGACTCAGCCAGAACCCACAGGGGTACATGGCTGGCCAAAGCACCAGCCAAAGCTCTCCCTTGGCACCTGGCTCCAGAGCAAGGCTGGGACAGGGTCAAGGAGCCCCCCATTCTCAGGATGCTTTGGGGTGCCTGTTTACAGGGTCAGGGGAGTTTGCTGAGTCACAGGTCAGGGCTGGCAAATGCCCAGAGCTGCACCATCGGCTGGATGGAGGCTTGGTGCTGTGTCATCCTCAAAGAAACAGTGTGGGGGAAAACTGGAGAGCATCCTCTCCAGATTTCTGTGCCCCTCTAACACCTTGTTGTTAAAAAAACCCAAAACAACAAAAAAACAAGAACAACAACAAAAAAGGAGACAAAAAAGTCTGCTTTGTGAGCACAGAGCCCTTGCTGGTGGAGCAGCTCCTGCCAGGAGTGTGGGCACAGCGATGGGGCTGAGCTGTCCTGACAGACATGGCGTGGGCTGCAAAGCTGGGACCAGGCCCTGATTTGGAGCCATATGATTTTAGGAAGGCCAAACTTGGCCACAGGGGCATATGAAGGCTGCTGCAAGCAAGGAACAAGTCTCTGAGCCTCTAAGTGCCTCTGAGAAGGACAGGGGTGGTTGGGACCAGCCCGAGATGCTGGCAGGGGAGGATCTGCGGCCCCTGGTGCTGGCCCACCCCCAAATATCTCTATTTTATTCACTGGATCTCCTCTCCCTGGAAGAAAGCATGAGGGGATTTCTCCTACTGGGGCCCAGGATGAGGGAGAGGGCACCAGCACTGGCATTGCCAGTTCCCAAAGGATGACCATGCCAGGAAGCCCACCAGAGCTGCACAACTTCTTGGGCTGCACTGGCACCTGCTGTGGTGGGAAATTCCCCCCGTCAGAGGTAGCCCCTCTCTCCCTCGCCAGCTCTGTCTCCCTGTGTGCTGAGTTATCTCTGGCACAGGTGTCCTGGGTGCCTGTGTCACCCCACCCAGCCTGGCTCGCCAGAGATGCAGTTAAGGGTGGGGGCTGCCCTCCCCTGATTACACCCTCGGGATCTGAAGCTTTTATCATGGGCAAAGCCCCGCTGGCTCATTCCAGCCCCCTGGCCTCTCCAAGAGCTCTGTGCTCGGAGCCCAGCTGCGCTATCTTCCCTCTTCATGTGAACTGCACGCCTTGCAGGCTGCCTATCTGAAAGGCACCG
Organism: Grallaria varia; assembly: GCA_013396735.1. Lineage (NCBI taxonomy): Eukaryota > Metazoa > Chordata > Aves > Passeriformes > Formicariidae > Grallaria > Grallaria varia. Next base: position 71,627 of record VWZG01000077.1, on the reverse strand, counting down.
CCAAGCAGGACAGGGTCCCTGGCCCCTGCCCAAGGGAAAGTGCCATTTGCTGCTACCTGGGGAACTGGTTCTTCCAGGGAAGAACAGATCCTGATTGGCCTCCTGCTGGCATTGTGAGCCCCTGAACACCAGCAGCTGCTCCTGGGACAGGTGCAGCCCAGGAGCTGGCTCCAAACCCTGCCCTGTCCCTGGGACTGGGACAAAGGGGCAGGATTGCCCTACAGGAGCCAGCAGACCTTCAAGATGGGATAAAAGGGGTTATGCAGTGTGTTAGGAAAAGTTTCAATGCGAGCAGTCAACCTCACTGCAATTTCCTGTGGGTTTTCCCGGTGTTTGGGCTACCACACAACTAACAGGTCACTAGAGGGGTTGCAGGGAGAAGAGCTTCACTGGGCAAAGCATCCAAAACAGAAGCACTTGGGCATTTTCCACTGCCCCGCAGAAAGATGGTGCCATCCCAAATAATGCCCAAAGAGCAGGTGGGGTCACTGCATCAGTCAACAGATCCTCTGCTTGGAAAAGGGACAATATGGAAGCACTTGGGCCCCAGAGAGCACGGGGAGGGGCAGAAGGGCTGGAGAGCCCTGGGAGGACATATCTGTGTTTAAAGCCCAAGCAGACGGCACGCCCGGGTGCCCAGAGCACCAGCAGCTCAACGCTCCGGCCTCTGCTGGCATTGTCGGCAATCAGAACGTGCCTTTGCCATGTGGAGAAAGGCAGGAGGTGCCTTAATGAGGCTCACTGAAGTAAATTATTAAATTAACAGCTAAGACAGTGCAGCTGCAGAGAGCGCCAGTGCTGGCACAGGGACTGCAGAGCCAAGCGGAGCAGGCTGGCTCTGCCTGCCGCAGGGAGCGTGTCGGGCAAAACCACCCCGGGACCTGCCCGGAGCTCCATGGGGCAGCTGGGTCTGGCAGGTGCAGAGGGGGAAGGATGTCTGTGCAGGGACACTGCCCTGGATTTTCCCCTCTCTGGTGGCCCCACCCCACCAGGCAGGGCAGAAAGTCAAAAGCAGCCACTATCGTGATGTTTGTCCTTCTCTGCTGTACTGGGGAGGTCTCGTGGCCCACCAGCATTAACCATCCCTGGCTGCTCTGCAGCTCCAGCTGCCGTCCCGCTCCAGGCTCAGAGCCACCATCACATGCTCCTCCCTGCCTGGATAAACTGAGGAGATGTTTTGGTTTGGCACGAGCTTCGGTTTTGTATCTTTAGGAGAGGAATTACAAAATAATAAGATAAGGCCGCAGACTGGAAGCAAGCTCAAAAAACCCCAACCTGTTTCAAGAGTAAAGAGATCTCTCCTGCCTGGCAGACTTTTGGGATGATCTTGGTTAAGGACATAAATTGCTGCCAAGGGTTTCTGGAGAGCTGGAAGGACCACCTTGGGGTGGTCCTGTACTGACCTTGCGCTGGCTCTGCTGAAACAAAGACAAGACTCCACTGTGGGATTGGGAGCTTAGGAGTAACTTGCTGGAGTGGAGAGGGGCAATATTTGCTTTCCTCCTTGTTCTTTTTCTGAGGATGGAGAGTACCTGAAAAGTGTCTTTCTGGAGAAGATGAGCTCTTTTCTGACTCCTGTTGTTTTCCCTGTGAAGTCCTGGTCTCGCTGTTGGATGAAAATGTGTTCAGGAACAAACAGAGCTAGCTGAGAAGCATGAAAATCGAACAGACTGAAACACAGGCAAGAAATCCTGGCTCTGACTGCACACAACTTCACTTTGCATTTATTTTGGTCATAATTTAACTTCAAAGTCTAACAACCAGCCTGGCAGGAGGACAGACTCCCTTACAGGTCAGCTCTGCTCCTCTCACCAGATGAGGGAAAGCTCTGATATCACCACCAAATTGGGCAGCCAAAATATTACAAAACCCACCTGCAAATTCTGCACTTCTGGCCTGACATCCTTTCACCCAACATGGCTGGAGCTGGTCCGTCACTGTTGCTACTGCAACAACCCCAATCAACTAATATCGCCAGGACTTCTTCAATCACCGAATATAGTTGCTGTTTCTTGATATAATTGTAAAAATGAACGCATCGATGCAGGACATGGCCACGGCATCCCCAGATTTGCAACTAAATTTCTCATCCCACAATAATTTCCACTGACAGCACTGGAAGCAGAGGATGTCTTGGGTCCCTGAGGTGGGTCTCTTTTCCCCTCATTGCTTGCTTGGCTGTCAAGACCCTCAGGAGCTCTTCAGGAAGTACAGGAGCAGAAGAAGCAAGGGCAAAAACATAAAGCCATCGAGGAGTATATTGCAGCCTGGACACCTGGTCCACTGAGTCTCTGTGGGCAGTGGATTCAGGATCCTTCTGGAAGCTTTACAGCAGTGTGTCCATGAGCATCCCATAGTCTTGCTTGCCCCCTGGAGCTGGAAAAGCAAATGTGTTATATTCTGGGGTTAATTAGAGATACTCTGGTTAATGCCTTTGCAGCTACTAATCTCCGTGAGACTTTCCTATAGCAACAGCTCCAGGCTGGCTTTTTAAAACCACCGATGGAACAAACCCTTTCCATTGCTTCCATCTCCAGAACCAGGTGAGGTTTCCCACCCCTCCTGAGGGCCACTAAAGAGCTGAGGAGTTCCCTGAAACCTCCCAGGCACAACAGCATTATCTGACATCCCCAGCCTAGGTCTCTGCAGGGAGAGGAGCTGGGGGACAGTCCCCTTGCCCAAGGCCAATCTCACTCTCAGTGACACTGCTGTTCCCAGCCCCATCAGCCCTCTGCCCCTTGGACACGGATCCCTCCCCTCCACAACCCCTTCCCATCCCCAGTGACCTCCCTGGGGACAAAGGAGGAACATGAGCCCTTTTAGCTGCCGTGTTTGTATACTCAGGCCCACTGCTGACACAGATCTCTTAATCCCCTTGCCTGTGTCCCACGGGCCGTGCTTGTACAGCAGTGGCCATGGCTGGGTGCTGGCACTGCACTTTGCTGAAGCCCTTTTACCTCTGACTCGCTGATCAGCTGCTGACAGGGTGTTATCAGGAGGCTGTGGCGGGTGCAGTGGCAATGCCAGCACCTTGGCCAAGGGGACTACCCCCAGCTTGACTTGGTGGCACCAGGCCGTGTTGCTGGGGGATGAGGAGGTCTGGTGTGTGTTGCTCTATGCTTTGGCATTGCTTTGCTTCCAGCTTATCACCTCTCCCACTTCATGGGCTCCAGCTCGGAGCTGGAGGTGGCTCAGCGCAGGATTCAGCAGGCTGATGTTTCCTTTGCACCAGCAAAATATTTGGGAAAGCAAACACAAAACTGGCAAGGCTGAGTGGGAGTTACAGCCAGAGGGTCTGGCTCGAGGTAGAGCTCAAGTGGAGAGGAGGGGATGCTCAGAGCATGGAGCCATGTCCCCTTGTGCGCCCTGAGTGCTGGGTGCATGAGAGAGCAGTGCTGGCTGCTGGGGGAGTATCTCGGCAGGACAGAGCTCACTCCACGTGAAAACATGGGGAAGAAAGCCAGGGAAACCACCTCAGCACTGAAACCTCCTTGCAATGTGAGGAGAATCACGTGCAGTGGAAGAAGAACCTGGTGACACTGGGAGCACAACAGGGCCACGCAGCACATCCCACAGTTAAGGGGCGATCATTTAGTCAAGCAGGCATGGAGCTGCCTCTGCTTCAGCCCCTTTGTTTGCATGCAGGTGCAGCTCTTGGTCAGAGAGAGACATGCTGCCCCTCCCAGGGTCCTTTGTCACCCACGGTGTGAGAGGCTGGTGCTTGGAGCTGCCAAACTGGGATGGGCAGGGGTCAGGTGTGTGGTGACCCTTCACCGTGGGTCACAGGAGGACACCCAGAATCCATGCAGGGTAGATGGCCGGGCAACTCAGCCCTGCCATTCCAGACTGGCCCTTGATGGGGTTCTTTCCTGGTTTCTCCTCCTCTGGTACTTCCAGGATGCCCATCAGAGTCTGGGCTGCTTGTGCCTCGCACCAGGGTTGATGTGGCTGCAAAGGTGGGAAGGAAAGGACTGTGGTAGGATGCCCAGTGCTCTCAAAAGCTGAAGGGCAGAAGCTCAAACTCTTGCACACGAAACAACAAGAAGCTTTTAACTTCTCACTGTTTCCCAGTTCTCCAGCTGTCAGAAGAGGAGAACAGCACCCACTGGATCCATATATGTTGGTGCAACACACAGACCCCCATGTGCTGCCTGCCAGGGAAACACCCAGCAGCGATGTCACTGTGCTGTGGGTCAGGGTAGGATTTGAATGGCAGCGCCTAGGGCTTTGCTTTCACTGCAGAGGGGCAAACCAATATTTAAATAACTGCCAGCCACTGAAAGGAGCAGGAATCCCATGGGAAAAGAGAGAATTTGTGGCCATTCATGGCTGATGGTTTTACCATGAACATACAACCTGCAAAGGGACCAAACAAAGCTGCTGGGAGCTGTCTCTGATTGAGTATTTCATAACTTTGGTGGTTGACTCAAAGCCTTTTGGCTGTTAATTATCCTTAGTTGCTTAGGAAAATATCCCAGCAATTCCACTCGTCAATCTTATTGATTCTTACCTTGAGTCTTTGGGAGTTTTTAGGGCACCTGCACAAGCTGCCACTGCTCAAATGAATCGAGCTCTGCACTGGCTGGTGGCTCCCTGCACATCAGGCACGGGGCAGAAAGATGTGTCCCCAGACAGTGTTAGTGCAAGGAGCTGATGGCAGGGAAAGCCAGACACCTGGGAATCACAGCGCATTGCCAGCATGCTTTGTTCCTCTGTGGGAATGGCACATGCCTGGGTGGGCTGAGGCAGGGACCTCCAGCACTGCTGTGGGCAGTGGGGACTAGGGAAGGATGCAGGATGTCTCATCTGAAGCACAGAGAGTTTAAGGCATTTTAAACAAGGATTCTAGAGCTCATATACCTCATTTGTCTTTGTAGAAGTGTCTTAAATATTTCTGCTGAAATTCCTGATGGTGGAGGGGTGGTCTGGAGGGTAAATATCCTTCAAAGAAAATATCTGACTTGGTAGTAAACTTATGGCATGTTGTCATGATCTCCTGGTAGCTGCAATGGTTTAGGGGTCATATGAAACCTTGGGCTAATATATCTCTAAAATATACAAGGTGGGAAATTGTAGTCTAGAGGAACTATTGCCTTCTAAAGTCAATGTTATCAACAACTAGGAAATGCGGGTGTTTTTAGAATTTTTCTTAAGCAGTCAAGATTATTTACTGGTTTTGGGGGAGTTCTGCAAGAACTGTGGCTTTTGGAGGGAAAACCTGTGCTGATAAAAGCAGTTATGTACCATTAGATACACCCCCTTCAATCAATTTATTAAAAACGTGCAAAAACTGCATAGCAGACTTCATACTTTTAATTACAGGATATTTGCTCTCATTTAAATCTGACTTCTTGACACCAGAAGAATCCATGCGGCGCACTCTCAACACAAACACATCTGCAGCACCACATCCCAGCGTGCAGGAGATGGGTGGAAGCAGCGAGGGGTCAGTGGCTCTGCAGAGCTGATGGGAGCTGGTTCCCAACCCATGAGTGCCACAAGCAGCACGATGCCTCTGGCAGGGCTGCAGCATCAAACCACCGAGTCCGAGCCCCCTGGGCCGTGGCGTCCTGCTAAGAGAAAGCACTTTTTAATGGGGATGCAATGGAACTCGTTAGTGTCCGCTGTTTTATGGTGCAGGTTGAAAGTTACTTATTAGTGTGAGTGCCTTCACTCCTCACGCTGATCGTTCATACGCTTTGCTAGGAGGGTCTGGGCAAATTCATCTCAGGGCCAGGGAGTACCTTCCATCTCTCTGGATCACAGGGCTGCAGACAGGAAGAGCCTACAGGACTGTCCGTGAGCTCTTGGTGTGTTCTCGTGCCTTTGCCCATCCGTGGCAGAAGAACAGTTTGCTGCCCTGGCTGCATGTTGTGCTTTAGTGCATGGCCCCTCTCTCCAGAGCAGGAGTGGGAGGGCTGGGATTGAAAACACAGAGCAAGGAGAGGTTAAAATCTTGGTTAGAGAAGGGTCTGTTGAAGGTGTCTCCAGCACAAACCTGCAGGAATGGGCACTTTCTTCTGGTTCTGAGCTAGAGCAGGTTGAAACGCTGGTACTTGGGGCAGTAGAATATAAAGGTTGGGTGTTTCATTTTAAAAGTACTCGAGTCCTTTTGTGATGGCTACAATGTGCTGCTGATAGGTGTCTGCTGGAGCTGGGAGGCACCTACCTCCAAAGAGTGACAGGGACCTGCTGGGAGCCTGCCCTTGCCCCCACTCACCACTGGGGCTGCAAACTGGGACTGGTATTTGGGCTTCCAGCACTTTTTGGGAGAGAATCTGGTCCAGACTGAAAATGTTGGGTCAGATTTTCCTGATGAGGAACTTCAGGGCAAGCTGAGTAATTTTCAGTGGGAAACTGTCAGGTTTTCTGAAATTGAAAATTCCCGTTTCAATCTTAGGATTGTAACTAGTGGCCCAAAGTCCTGGGAATGGTTCTGCACCAGCACTCCGCCCTCTTCTCAAAGAGAAGATATTTCTCTTCTAGAAATAAGCCCTCGGTGTCCTTTGAAAAGCTTTTTCCCTGTGGGTGACAGAGGTAGTTTAATGCAGTTTGGCGAAGTTTCCTGCAGTTTGATGGTCACATTGCATTTGCAACTGCTTTGGGAACAGGACTGCGACTGCTTGGGGGCAGCTGGGGTTGCTGGGGGTGGCACTGCAGGGCTGCTGCAGGAAAATCGCCCCAACCTTGCATGCACCCCTGTGCCCAACAATGTTTCTGCCTGGAAGGGTTCACGGAGCAGTAACAACTGCAGAACAAGTCAAAGCATATGACTCAGGATAGGAAGCTTGGACTTTTCCTTGGCAAAATCCTCTTTCTCTTTCGCAAAGCGTTAAAGGTGCCTGAGCCTTAATATTCTGCCATCCATGTGTAAAGCTTGGGCATCTCACCAGGGAACAGCGTGACCGGCACTGGTTGGCAGCAAACAAGCTGGTCTGGAGGTGCTGGGGAGAGAAGATTCCTTTGGGAAGCACACTTCCACTCCGAGCTGACTGCACAGTCTGAGGTCAGCACAGTCCCTGGCTGCTGGGAAAGGAGATGTGATGAACAGCAGAGTGCTGCAGCTGCTGATTTGCACTGGGCACCAAACTGGAGAAAAGTAAAACTGTAGGAAATATGTACAGTGGGGACCTCCTGTCCCTAGCACCAGGCAAAATTAGGCTAGTGGAACCTGAGGAAGGGGCTGAACAGGATGGTGAAGCCAAAGGGTGTATCAGTGCCATCAGCTGCTTTGTGCTCCCCAGCACACACCCCTCACTCCAGGCTGAATTAAAGCTGTTCTCAAAGGGAAAGTCAGGGCCTGAGGTAGCCAGGCCAGCAGAAATAAAGCTGGGGATGTTCTGGCCAAGTAAGATCCAGAGATACTCAAAGACATTCACAGTCACCATCAAAGCATCTTTAAACCTCCAGGCCAGCATCACAGCAGCTGGGCATCTGTGATAAATATGCAAGCCACGCTTCAGTCAGGGCGAAATAAATAAGCTGTTGTACACAGAGCAAGGGAGGTGGGGAGCTCCTGCCCAAATCACTACTCAGCAGAGGAGTCTCCCTGGAGACTGCTTCCTTGGAGCCTGCGCAGGGCCAGCACAGGGCTGGGAGGCAGCACCCGGAGCTGCTGATGTGGGCTGGGCAGGCACAGGGGCACATCTGGGGTGAACCATGAGGTGGAGAAGCAGGCTTGGGGATTGCAGTCAGGTGCTTTCCTTGAATTTGGGAAAAGCAGAGATGGATTAAATTCCCAGTGAATTGTGCTGCAGAAATGCGGAGACTCCTTGGCTGCTTCTCTGCAAGTCCCTGGAGCCAAGGGACAGAATATCCAACTGGTGTGGACGCTGGGCAGAGCAGGGGAAGATGGGTCCAGCAGAGGTGGGGGCAGTGGGGCAGGAGTGGGGCACCGGGGCAGGAGTGGGGCACACGGAGCTTGCCAGGCCAGCCTGTTTACACCAACCAACTGGGGGTGGTGCCCACTCAGCTTCCCTTCACGTGAAGGATGGGTGGCCAAGAGTTGCCCTGCCAAGGTGGTGTTCTCTATGGCTGATGCAGGGAGTTTACATGGACACTTCCCTCTTTTCCCCTCGCCCGTGTGTTTATTTTCAAACATGGCAAACCCTGTCGGGGTTTGGCCTCGCTGGGCACTGTGCGGGCACTGAGGGTGAGGCTCGCCCAGCTCCCTCCTGCCTGGCGGCTCCGCAGCCAGCTTGGCTCTCAGCCACCGCGGGCTCCTTCCCGCTCACGTGGCAGGCCGAGCAGCGTCCCAAAAGGACAAAGCAGCAGGAACGCTGTGCCCTGGATGGAGGACAGGACAGGAACATCACTGGGCTGAAGGTCCCCTGGCTGCAGCCACGTTCCTCACCCAGTGACAGGCTGCACCCTCGCCCCGGGACCCAGCGCTAGAGAGGCTTAAGGTGAGAGCGTGGCCGGGAGTTGTGCAGCTCCCAGCTCGTACTTGTGAGGAGCAATGGGATCCCCGGCACACCAGGAGCTGGGCTATAGACAGCACAGGACATCGCTCTTCACTTACTGCACAGCTTATCACAACCCAGGTACCGGAGCATCCCCACTGGGGATCGCACCAGGCAGACAGGCCAGAGTCTGGCTGTGCTTAAGTTATATTTAAATTTCCTTTTGGAATTTTGCTGGCCAAATTCTTGAATGTCTTTTGGATGTGGCACACGCTGGTGATCCTTGAGGGTGTTCTTTGAGCCAAGGAGCTGGGTACTGACGGGTACCAAGATGGTTTTAGTGGAGCATCCCCGAGAGCCTGGATCCCCTTTACGGATCCACCAGCCCCCTGACACTGTTGCCCTTCCATTCTATTGAGTTCTTGTTTGTTCCTCGCTTTCTTCTTTCCTTCTAACAGTGAAATCAGCTTTTAATCCTGCTCTGCACACCAGCAGCTACATCTTCAGTGCCTTGTCATGCTGACAGGTCTCCTGCAGGGATTGCACAGATGTGTCCCTGGGGCTGCAGGACATGCCAAGACTTCCAGATGAACCTTTCTGAGCAGAAGTGCTCGGAGGAGGCTGGGAGAGATTGCATTGGATAAAAAAAGGCACTGAGCAAGGGCTGCTGTGAACTAGACAGGTTGTGCTGAGTGTTATCAGCAGTGCAAGTTACCTTTTCAATGTGCCAGATTCTTGGGCACTTACACACGAGGTCTGCACTCGCTGCTGCAAGAATTAGGGGACAAAGAGGGGTGACAAGAAGATGGAGCCAGGCTCAGGGGCTGTGTCGATGCTGACTCAAGGACTCCGGGGACAGCACCCCTGGCTCGAGCAGAGCCTCTCCCAGCTGAGTGGTGGGGCCAGGATGCTGGGGAAGGGACCAGGATGCTGGAGAAGGGACCAGGATGCAGGACAAGGGACTGGGATGCTTGAGAAGAAACCAAGATGCTGGAGAAGGGACCAGGATGCTGGAGAAGGGACCAGGATGCTGGAGAAGGGACTGGGATGCTTGAGAAGGAACCAGAGTGCTGGAGAAGGGACCAGGATGCTGGAGAAGGGACCGGGATGCTTGAGAAGGAACCAGGGTGCTGAAGAAGGGACCAGGATGCAGGAGAAGGGACCGGGATGCTTGAGAAGGAACCAGGGTGCTGAAGAAGGGACCAGGATGCAGGAGAAGGGACC